>JARYGA010053123.1:0-42798 GCA_030545235.1 Helianthus tuberosus | reverse complement strand
TGTGGGGGAGAGAGCAATGGAGTTTAGGTGTATGTGTGAATGCTAAGATTCAAACTCACTTTACTTCTCCTGGTTGAGCCTTCTATTTATAGTCGGCTCGTATGAATAAACAATAATAAACAATAGTTTATTCATACAATAATTCCTGCAAAAAGTAGCCAATTGACATATTCATTGATTCCAACGTTCAAGTTGGCTTTTTCATCATGTTTTCATTTAATGTCAACTTGCTTTGGTAATTGTGGCAGGACAGAGCCAATTTCAGACAAGTGGGTTGTTTCATCAGAAATTCTGATAAACCACTTCATCAGAAATTCTGATGAACAAATCATCAGAAAATCTTTGATGATCAGAATCGTCGGATACTGATGATATTTCATCAGAAATATCATCAGATCCATCAGAAATGACCTTTTCTGATAATCCAATTCGGCTCTTGATCAACTTGTAATTCTTTGAAGTCGATGCTGTGCTTTTCCAGTTGTCCCTTCTGATCTTCTTTTTCTAGTTCGTGATCTTCAGGACTGTGATCTCTTCATAGACACAGTTGATTGTGCTTTTCTTCAATACTTACAAATAAAGTTTCCTAACAGCATTGCATCTATTATCCCTTGTGCCACTATGTGTTGGATGACACTGTTATCCACTTGGTTTCCATTATTATTGTTGTTCGGGTTATCGTTATCCAGGTTATTGTTACTCTGGTTATCGTTATTCTGGTTTTCCTGGTTCACTTCGTTGTCCAACTGAATTTTAAACATTTGCCAATTATTAATATCACAAAATAATATTTAATGCAAACATTCACATAACACGCATATTGCTCAAAAACGTCGAACATTGCGACTTACTCTTTCTTATATATTATGCATCTAATACAAACTAATACTAGAATCTAAAATTACAATACTATTATGCACCACTAACCACAAAGTGGTCTATACTACGATAGATATATTATTATTATTATTATTATTATTATATATATTTTTTCATACACACATATTATATATATATTTATCATTATATTATTATTACTTTCATCATCACGGATATGGGTTCATCCAGAACTCCATATTACGCTCGTCGTACTTCCAGACGAGTCGTTCTCCGATCTGCCTCATCCTGTCACTATTTTCTAAAATCTCCTCACCGAAGGTTCGGAGCTCTTGCACATTTTCTGCACTCATTGGGGGTGCAGGTGCTGGTACTTGATCTCGGTACTGTGGCATGGGTTCTTCCTAGGGGTATGGATTTTCTAGGATTTCCCTAATGTATTCATCATTATCATAGTAGGGATCTAGAGGGTCCAGTCCTGGGTAAGCTGCTAGGTTTGGCATGGGTTCGTCTGTTAGGTGGTAGCATTGCACATAATCCCTACGATCATCGAACCACAGGTCGTAGTCTGGGTCTAAGGGATTGGGTGTTGGTATCCTGGGTATCTCTTCTGGGTTAAAATCATGCATTTGGATTTGGTTTCGGGGTTGTTTTCAATCTCCATTGGCTATGTGGGAAACAAGGGTAATGGTTGAGGGGCTATGAGTTGCTCCAGGTTTGGGTCGGCAGCGGTGGTTGCTAAGATATGGAAGTTTGCTAAACCCCTATTGAGCATGTCTTGGGTGTGGGCATCTATTTCTCTTTTAGCGGCTGTTAGAATTCGATGCTGTTGTAACTTTTTCATTCTCTTCCTACACTCATGGGGTCCCCTACTGAACGATCCTTTCTTTTTAGGAGGGAATGGCTCTTCAGACTGAGCCTTAAACACGAATATCCCATCTTCATTGTCAGTTGAATACCCTGAGAGGGCAGGCTGTGAAGAGGTGCCTTCGCCTCTAGGTGAGCCGGATAACTGACGATAGGGGTCGGAGGGTCCTTGATCGCTCATACTATAAACTAAAAAATAGTCAAATAACACACAACAATAAAATACAGATATGCACGTGTTTCCGTAATTAATTTCCTAACGATTTGAACAATATCTTGGTGTCAGCAGAACACTTCTGTGGCTGAATCAATGGCTTAGCTCTGATACCACCTTCTGTTGCAACCCTCGTCCCCTAACAACCCGGGAATGGGCGGACGTAGCCAGTTTCGGTGGTATCCAGGTGTTTATCATTTTGGCAGCAAAAGTTACATCAGGACCGTAGTTAGGAAATATTTTATCAGAGTAAAATACCACACTTTTAATATATTAAACACATGGGAAAATCCCAAGTTTCAAGTACACACATTTTTATAGGGATAAACCCTATTTTATTTAAATAAAACATCTCTTTATTTTAGGTAACTTTATTGCCACTTTTCCAAGCCATCAGTGCTGTCCAGCTGGCTTCTATTTGGCTTTCACATTTTGTTACCTGAAACGCGTTTAAAAACATTTTGTCAGTGGGTAATACTGATGAGTGAATCCCTGTTGGTACATACATCTGTCGTCTTCGTCTTATATCGAGTCTCGGGTTTGTTGCAGATCTGAACAAGAGTGATGTCATCATTCTTGATGATGACATCATAATAGTGACATTACAAGTGACATCAATGATGACATCACAACATTACAACATCACGTGAAATTGCATGCAAACATGAAACAGATAGTTGAGATCGCTTGAAATGTTAAGTCATGTAGTTCGCTTGAAGACAAATTAGAAGGTTCGCTTGAAATGTTAAGTAGGTGTTTCGCTTGAACGAGTATGTGTATGTTCAAGCGAGACCGTGAACACTATATATAGGCATGTCATGTATTCATTTGAAGCAAATAGGTGAGAGACTAGAAATCGATACCGAAGTGCTGCCGGTATTTTTCGTGAATGTAATAGCTGTTAAATCAATATACAAGAGGTTTAAAGTGATATTCAAGCTGTTTCGACATCAGTTTCTTATTTTCCGCATCTGAAACTGATAAAATCTCTTCTGAACGACTCGTTCGGGTCACAAATCGATCCTACAAGTGGTATCAGAGCTCAGGAGGAAGAGATCTTGCCAAAACAGCCTGTTTTCATCACTTTTTCTGATTTCTACACCATTCTTTTTCAAAATAAAAAATTTGTCACGGTTAAAATTGGCTCAAATTCACACATATTGTGCGTAATCATAGTTTCGCTTGAAATCTGTTCGATTTTTGCTGACGTCATTGACTGTTCAAGCGAACATAACATCGTGAGTCCGCTTGAAACTGGTATCTAGCTTGAAAAACAGTGTTGAGTCCGCTTGAAATTGACATCTCGCTTGAAAATACATTGATCTTTCGCTTGAAAATACACTTTGGTATGATTCGCTTGAAAAATCTTTCTGAGTCCGCTTGAAAACAACGACCGCTTGAAAACATTGACCGCTTGAGTGTGTACGTCGAGTTTTGTGTAAATCATTAAACGAGGGTGCCAGTACTTCGGGAAATGAAATCACATGTTTATGTCAGTTTGAATGTGATTCTCGTAAACTGTTATGGCTATTTCACGTTTTGTCGGTTTAATGGATATTACGACCCAATCACAATTTGATGGTCTTAAAGTGTTTCGGTCCAATTTATGGTTGCATGTGAAATAGTATTAGTTTTATCAAATATCAGAATTTACGTGAACAACAGAGTTTGTCGGCCACATTCTAAAAAGGGTCCAATCAGATTGTATGGTTTGAGTTAAGTCACATGAAGTGAAATTCCATTCATGACATCACGTGATTTTTGTTGTTATCAAATTTTCATGTGACAGCCAGCTTTAATTTGAGATAAAGGTTCAATAGAATTCGTGTAAATCAGAAACTGCTTCAGCCCATGTGATTTTGCTCGGCCCAAGTTGCATCCTCATTAACGGCCCAATCCTTATTGTTTGTAGTCAGCCCACGTTATTCATACATCAGCCCAAATCAGAAATTTGTTCATCGGCCCAAATCAGAAAGTTAAAGTTCTTCGGTCTAAATCATTTTCTAGCCCAAGTGAACTTCATTGTTTACGATCCATTGGAAGCCCATATTTCGTGGCCCATTTGATCTACTTCATTCATTCAGTTTGCAGAATACATTAAACTAGTCTACAAATCTTCGACACGAGTCCTAGATCGATTCAATCGTCACACATTTTTACATATTCTGTCCATTTAAACTGATTGTTTGTTTGCTTGTTTCAGGTATATTTTTACGAGGTAAACCAGTTCGTTTGAAAACTTGTTTGAGGAATTCTTCGATATCGAATCATGAGTGAAGAGTTTTACAACGCATTTGCAACATCCCCGACTAGTCCAGCTGTCATTACTCAAAACATGAACATGGAAAATGAAACCAGAACATTACAAAAACCCCCGAAGCTAATGAATATTGAAGAGTATTATGGTTGGAAAGATAGGTTCGAAAACTGGGTACAAGCTTACCATCTAAGATCATGGGAATGTATTCTAAAGAAGTATGTTCTACCACGGACAGATCTACAAGTTATCAAAGAACTCTCAGAATTTAGTGACAAAGAACGTGACATGTACCGAGCTGAAAAGATGATGATCAGTTTACTTTAGCAGGCTATCAAAGAAGACATTTTTGTGTTGCTACAACATGACAAAACTTCAAAGTCAATCTGGGATGCTCTTAAAGTCAAGTTTGAGGGTAGTGAGAATATGATCAAGAGCAAGAAGGCGCTGCTCAAGAAAGAATTTGATCTGTTTACAAGTTTGCCCGGGGAAGATACAAAGAAGCTGATTGAAAGATACTGCCACTTGGTGCGATCCATGTCGATGCTTAGTATAACAAAAGATCGTGAAGAGTGGGTAGACAAATTAGCTGACGCTTTACCGCAAAAAGAGTGGGGAACATATTTGATGATTCTGAAGAATACTGGGGTTTATGACGGGTTGACGATTTCTCAGTTTATTGAGAAGATAGAAAGTCAAGATCTGGAACAACAAAAGATCGCGAAGATGAATAGTCCAAGTGGTCAACAAGATGTAAAGATGTATTACAAAGGCAGTGTTCCAGAAGTTGAAAGAAGCCCGAAAATACAAACTGCATTTAGTGCTGGAGATTCTACAGAAAAGGTTGATCAAAGTCCTAAAAGCAGCAGTGGTTTCTCTTCATATACGAGTGTTAATCCAAAAAGCCCAACTTCAAGTTTTAGTTCTCAAAGTACCAAAAGTGGAAGTGGTTATGTGGTACAATGCAATATTGCCTTGAATCTTCCAGATGGTCAAAGTTTTTCTGAAGAGATTGCGAAATATCACATGGCTTTACTTGGTTCTGTGCTACTCTCTTATGAAGGTTTGGTCGCAGGACGGATCGGGAATCCTATGCTCACAAAGGAGGATTACGATCAGATAGATGCTGAAGAAATGGAACTTATGGATATCAAATGGTGTCTAGCTAGCGTTCTGAGAAGAGCTGAAAAATTCAAGCTGATTACTGGAAGAAATGATTTTCTTGATGCACATGTTTCTACTTTGGGTTTTGATAAATCTAAAGTTACTTGTTTTCGATGCAGGGAGAAAGGTCATTTCAAGAGAGAATGCAAGAACCGAGAAGCAAGTGACGTGAAGAATCCATTCGGAAAAGATGACTACTACCGGAAAGCCATATGTCAACAGGTTGGTCAACAACAACTACAAGAACCACAAGTGGCTCATGGTAGAAAAGTGATCTAGTGTAACACCTCAAAAATTCACGTCCTATAATGTATTGACACGTGTCATAAGCTTGAACGTGAGAAAGTATATTTTAGAGGGACTAAAGTTGACAAACATAGAAAGTATGTGAAAATAAGGGTTCAAAATGTCAAAAATGGATAAATATACTTTACAATAACCCTACATGATGTTTATACCCTTAGACGGATAAATCATGGATCATACGAAGCTAAAAGTGAGAGATTTCAAACGACAGGGGTTAAATGTGTCAACATGTTTAAGTTATGCCACTGAGTGACCGTTTGACAAACCCAAAGATTTGTAATGATTAATTTTGCTCACTAGAATAAGTGATTAAAATTTCACAAAGTTTCGATAAAGAATGAGGAAGTTATGACAATATTCGTGTACGAGGGGTTAAAGCGTCAATGTTGAAAATTATGACTTTTCGAGTGATAACAAAGTGATCAAGGACTAAATAAAGTAGGTATAAACCTTGAAGCCCTTGTGTGTCAATTTAGAGGGTTCAAATTGCAAGAGTAAAGGTGGATTGACCTTTCGAAGAACCAAGAGCCAGGGATGTAAACTGAAAAAGTGATTTTTTCCCTGATGACAGCCTTGAGGACCTCAACATTGGGGACCTTGAGGTCCGTAAGCTAGGACCCAGATGCAGAAACTCGTAAAAATTGGCTGTTCAGCCTTGGAACTGATTTTTAATCATTTGTTTCACTTCATGGGCGACCCCTAGACACCCCTAAACATCTAGGGACACTTGTTAAGATGTTGTGGTCATTCATAGACTTGGGTGTCAAGAATTTGTGGTGATCTAAACACTATATAAAGCCACTAAGTTGCAACACATTCTTCACACTTCACTTGTGCAATTCTGGAGCTTTTGGGAGCTTAAGAGCAGATACAAGACCTTCCTAATCAAGCTTAGGACTTCAGTAAGTTTTCTAATCTTTCCTTAGTTTAAGTTTTAGCTTAGTTTAGCTTAAAAGTCAACCGTCGTAATTAAAGGTTGACTTAACGATTAATCACTAATGGTCCAGTGATTAGTGGAATCAAAGGTAGTTATAAGTTGGTAATTATGTGGGCTTTAAACCCTTAAAAGGGCATCCACTGATTCCCATCCTAACTAGGTCATTTGTCGAGTCAAAGATGATTAGAAAAAGTCAACAGAAATGTAATCTTTCGTTTAACGCATAATTAACAATGTAAAAGGCGTGTAACCTATTTTATCATTCATATAACTTGATAATAAGCATAAGAACTTGTCTAAGCTTGTTTGATTCGACAACTTTCCGTTTTGAACCGATTCGGAACCGAAAGTCGCAAAGCTTTGACTTTTGCTTTGACTTCAGTTAGTATGATTTGGAAATGCTTTAGAGCTTCCTTAGGACCAGGCTACATGCTAGTATAACCCTTTGTGGTTGGTTCATTGATTGACCCATTCGTTTACGCGTTTCCGTTAATTGCTCATATGTTGACCATTATGCCCTTTACACCTTAAAACGTGATTTATGAAAATGTAAAAGTGTAGAAACCTTAATTACGGATATATAAACTTGTATGCAAAGTTTGACATTAGTTTGAGGTATAGATTGAGAGTTATGCTCATTATCGCAAATTTAAAGCTTTATGTTAATTAAACGGCATAATTAGCGTGTAGCCTAGTTAAGCCTACTTTTTGATATCAAACTTATTACCCACTGATGTAATATATTATTTTGGGATTTTTAAAGATTTTTAATTAATTTTAGGCTGAGCATAACTAGTAGTCGTAGGCTTAATCCGGTAATTGTCGGTTTTGCCCTTACGGGCCATAAAATGAGCTCTACTTATCTAAACGACTCCAAACCTTTTGCTACTGATTACATATGTTAAATAAATTATTTTAAGCCTTCTGGAAATATAAAAATATCAGATTTAAGTATCGAACCCGGAAATGGCCTTTAATCGCCTTATTTAGCGTTTTTAACGCATAGTATGTATTAAAATTATATCGAACATACCCGGGTTGATACCTACTGATATTTGAGGCAAATTAAGATGTTTTAACAGTAAGAAAAGGTTGATAAACTCAGACTCCAGTTTTGAGCTTTTCGGCTTATGTGAAATTACCAAAATGCCCATACGGCGCATCGCTTGGTTATAATCTATAAATTTCACATATATACTTTACCCTACTGTTATAACTTAGAAAATTGAGTATGTTTGCTGTTTACATCAGACCTGTAACTCAGTTAAACATCTAAACCCTTTTACAACCTTTAAAATGACCAAACTACCCCTACGGGGCATAGTTTGTGTTTAAATTCGTTCCGGGCATAATGAAAGACATCTTACTGATGTCACAACATATTTGAGGCATAATTAACTTAGGAAACCCGTTTAGGACCCATATGGTTACCCGTTACGCCTCTGGCGCGTTCGGTTCGGTTTATGTAACTAGTTTGCATAAATTAGCCGAAACGGGTCAAACCTTATCCTTTTTATCTCAAAATCCAGAATGTGTTTAGTTTACCCATATTATACAAGTCTTCAAACTTGTCGGGTCTAAATCACATTCTATTCCGGTCTTCGCTTAATCATGCGTTTGAACCGTAAAACTTCCTTAAAACTAACCGGTCTAAGTTACGACTTAAATAAGACCCGTTAGGAATCTAATAGGTTAATAAAACCTTCGTTCCAGATTGAGAGCCCCAGTAGAAGTACTTGTGCTTGCTGATTAGAATATACGGCTGAGTATAAATTGCATTGCTAGCTCAGGTAAATACTTTTAACTTATTTTCCCTTATACGGGCTTGGGATACGGTATTATAAAAAATACCGCTTGGTTTTTAATCGGAGATGATTAAATTGCATAATCCCGTTTTAATCTGTATTGATTGATAACAAATAACATTGGGGGTTAATGACCATGTCCTGGATATCCTTGGCTCATTTTAAAAAGTGAATGGCCACGACGTAAGCACAAGGTGTAGACAAAACACCTCCTGTTGCATATGTATAACGTATACTCACTCGTAAGGGTGTCTTCTTGTGAGATTATATTTGTGGTGTGTCGATTAATCTTGTCCGGCTTGTATTGTATAATCACCGGCCCTAAATGTTGGACAACCATGTAAATCGGATACAAGATTTTTATTAATAAAATTGTCCTAAGTTATAGAAGATTAATTTTGCCTCTGTGCATTTTAATCAATGTGTCAAGATATTTTGTGCCGTTTGCACTCGAATAACTTTTCAAACTCTTTTTCCAAAATGAGTCGGTTAATTGTATTTACCAGTGTAAACTGACGTATTTTCCAAAAAGGTTAAGTGACAGGTACTAAACGAAATTTGCTGGAAGCTCAGGGCGTTAATAAGGAATCTTGCAAGTTCTAGATGCCTGAAGTCTGTTGAACAGTTTTCTTTTCTTTTATTGATCCGCCTGTGGATCCTTTACTTTCCGTTGTAATACTTTGATATTACTTTATATTCGGAATGTAATATACTTATCTTTTGCTTCCGCTGTGCATTTATATATTGTGTTGTTTGACCATGATGTTACCAACTACGTCACGATACTCCCCTACCGGGCCCACTGTTGACACGTGGAAATCGGGGTGTGACATCTAGGATTCAAAAAGAGCATGTCTGGGGAATCAAGAGAACTTTAATTGGAATTTTCAAGATGATGAAAAATTGCCTGAAGGTTTTAGCTGGGATATGTTTGTGAATGATAAAGGAGATTTCAAAGCATTTATTGCTAAAATTTTGAAAGAACCAGATATGTTTACCACATGGATGAAGTCTATTGGTGAGACTGTGAAGAATGTGGAGGAAGAGTCTGTTGCATCTAAAGAAAGTTCACAAAGCTCAGATGAAAGTTCACAAAGTGATAAAAGTTCAGAAAAGGAAGTTGTTTTTGATCAAACACCAGCTGATTCTGGTTCTTCGGATGATAATTCTGACAAATCAATAGAGTTTGATCAAACACCAACTGATGACAGTAGTGATGATGAAGAAGAACGACATATTAATGTTGCTAAAACTCATCTCTCTCCTGAAAGTTTTCATTTTTATTTTGCAGATCGCTTGGAGAAACTGAAGGAGAAACGGGCTGCAAAAGAACAAAAAGAAATGAAGTCTGAAAGTGTTGCTGAAGAGACTGTTGAGATTGAGCATGAAGGTGAAATAGATAAGGTGACTGAAGCTGAGGAAGTTGTTGAAGTTGAAAAGATCATAGAAATTGAAAAGATTGTGGAAGTCATCAAGCCTTGCACAAAGTGTTTGGAACCTTGCAAGGAATGTGCAGCAAAAGATGAAAAGTTGGCTGAGCTTGAAAAGATGAAGGAACAGTTATTGTTCAATCTCAACTATGTGAAAGAATCTTATGATGTCTTGAACAAAACAGTAACCGGTCTTCAAAAGACAAATTCTGAAAGAGAACAAGCACTAACGATGATGAATGCTGTGATGATGACAAAACAGAAAGCTATAAACTTCTACATCGAAGAAAGTGCTAAGTGGAAGCAAGAGTTGGAAACTGAAAAGATTGAAAATGAGAGAATCAGACGATTATTGCAAACTTATTCTAGTTCTGATTATCTTATTGATAGAATTTATCCGACTGTTGCAGGTATGGAAGCTTTTCAATATGAGAAGACAAAGAAGAAGGATATTGGTAAGAAACCGAGTGCTAGCTATAAGAAGTGTCCGCCTCCGATTTGGGAAGGTTATTCTCCCAGAAAACCAAATGAGGAGCAAGTCGAAAAAGCAGTCAATATAAAGTTAAAGTCCGATGTAACTGATGAATTACCAGAAAACATTGACGTCGTTTTTACATCGTCTAACAATGATCATGAGTCTGAGTTAATAAAAAAGGTGGTCGATCAGGTGTTGGATACAGATGAGGAGTCTGAGTCAAAGTCCGGGTCTGGAGGTTCAAGTTCGTCAGTCAACAGTCCAAAATCGTCGGTTAAACGGTCTTACGGTAAAGAGTTTTTGTTATCAAAATCGAATTTGAATGATGAAACATTTGAAGTAGCATATACTTTGAATGAGTCTGACAAATTATATTCTGACAAAGAGTTTCCAATAAGAAGTGTTAGATTTGAAATGATCAAAAAGTTTTTCAAAATGACAGAAATTAAGATTTCTGAAATAAAAGATTTAAATCTTACTGGAAAACCTAAAAAATACACTTCAAGAGTACAACAACGATTAAACAAGAAAAAGGGTTACAATTCTGGTTCTGGTTTTCAAAAGAAACCAAACCATAATGGTAGCTATAAAAAGAAAGGTTTAGGTTTTATTCCAACAGAAAATTATAAAAATGAGAAAAATTCTAAAACAAAAACAAAATTTGTTTCAGGAGGAAGTGCAGAAGAAGAACAGAAGAAACCTTTCTGGAAACAATCAAACCAGGAGTTTCTTGCTGAGAAGAAAAGGAATGGAACTGGAGTGTTTCATCCAAAAGAGACTCGAACCTGTTTCAAATGCAATGAAGCTGGTCACATTGCATGGAACTGTCCGAAAAATGCTAAGACTAAACAGGGAGTTTCTGAAAAACTGAAAGAAATAGTTGTTGATGTTGAACCACCAACCGAGAAATTCAAAATGTTTGAAAATTCAACTTATGAGGTTGGTGAATGTTCTAAAAAGAATTTTTACAAAAAGAAAGCAAAAGATAACCAAATGTGGGTTGTCAAGAAGGGTGATGTAAAAGTCAGCGATGATTCTGGTTCCACAAAGCCAGAAGAGCCACAAGGTGAGGTAAAAGAGATAATTTCTGTATCTTCAGTGAATGATGATGAATTTCCATCACTGAAGTTTGAGAAGATTAAACAGAAAGTTGGTAAGGTTGAGATCTCGGATCAATTTTACTCTGAGAAGAATGAATTTGATATCGAGAAAGTTTTCAATGGAAATGTTAAGAAAATTTTTGGGAAAATGCTTGATGGGAAAGTAAAAGGGGTTAAAGATTTTTACGCAACAAAGAAAGCAACTTTTAACCCAACTGAACAAGAGCTAAAGGAGCTAAAAACACCCAAGGTTGGTCAGACTTGGGTGGAAATTCTTTTCCCTTGAACATCTGACTATGCCGGAGATCCCAAGTTTGTAATCGTGGATCAGGAATCGGCATCTTTCTTAGTAATTGATTGTGTGTTTGAATCTTAAAAATAGTTGAATTTTTACAGGATAAGTGTGAATTGCCGGAGCTTTCAGGTTGGTAAGTGTGAAGCAGGAATCGGCATTTTTATTGGTAAAATGATTTTGTGTAGATGTGGTATTCCTACAAGTGGTTTATGGAAGGTTTTCACTTTCAAGTGGTAAATCAAGGACATTAAGTTGTACTTGTTTTTCCTAAAAGTGGTTAATCAAGGTTATTAAGTTGAACTTGATTGGACCATACTTATAATTGGTATTTTGAAAAACAATGTGATAAACCAGACCCTAAACTTTACAAGTGATAAAATCAACAAAACTTATTTTCCGGAAAAATCATTTTGGTTAAAACAAACTTAAGTGTTTTGAAATCATAATGAGAAAATAGTTTTGTGATAGGGGGAGTTCGGATTGTTTATGCCAAGTGGATGGCGATTTGATGCGATTCGATATCGGTTGTCAAGCTTATTGTATAGTTGTTTTCAAATTTCCTGAAATGTGTTTGCATTTTAGGGGGAGTAGAAATTTTCAGAAAATCCAAAAACATTTGAAAATTTGAAAAAGGCAAAAACATGATAAAATTCAAAAATGAGTTTTGGTGTCAAAGAAGAGGAAATGATAGTACATCAGTAGACAGTTACAGTATGCTAAAGAATTGTATTGTTTAAATAGCGTTAAACAGTCTCACTGATGATATGCCGATAGGTTTTTACACATTTAGTAAGCTTTTTCGGGATATAAACTTAAATTCAAACTTGCTTATTTTGTGGGGAACACTACTTGGATATATAGGTAACCCCTGAAATTTCATTTGAAAGGTCCCTCTTTCTGAGATAATAGGTCTTTATGCTCAGTGATATCTGGGGTATTATCCCGGGACTTCTGCTGAATGGAAATTCTGACCTAGTCCCCGGAGAATACTTTCCGCTTGCTTGAAACATAGCGCCGCCCTCAGCAAATTGATGAAACAATAAAATTGATAGGCATTGTTGTTGTAATACAAAAGATCCTCTAAAGGGGACACACCAAAAGTCGAGCCGTCATCTCTCTGCTGAACGGAAGTTCTAACCTGAGCTCTCACGGTTTTGTACTATAATTTATTCCCTTACAGATATCATCTGTGGTATACTCACCTATAAGACTGAATATTGGGATCTGGATACGGGAGTATATTCAAGAGGTGGGACACATGAATGAGTTTAAGTTCTTAAAACACCTAACTCATATCCTGAATTAGTTGAAATTTGTGTGAAAATTTAAGTGGATCAGTATATCGGCAATCTAAGTGAATTGTTTAATTCTTAATGTGTAACTAAGCTCAATGGTACTGGTGACTTGTCAGAAACTGATATGAATCTCTTGCACAAACTCACAAAAAATATTGTCTGTAAATATTTCTTTACTGCATTTCTTTACATTCAAAAATCCAAAAAGATTTTCAGTGTGTTTTAGCATAATTTTTTGAAAAACTCAAAAAGATTTTCGACAACTGATGTTGGAAAGCTGATTTTCAAAATTCTAAGAGCTAAACATGATGAACAAATGGTTTGGGAGAATGTGTTTTGAAAAAGAAAAATGATTAATTTTTTGCAAATGGTTCATCAGAATTTATCATTGATAAATCATTCTAGTTTAATTTGAGAGAGAATCTGGGTTTATAAATTTGTTAAATGTTAAATTTGTGAAATTTATTTCTGGGTTAAGAATGTGCAGGTGTAGCCAGGTTTCGATCTTGAACCTGATGATAGAGAGACAGGTTCTGATACCTGAGGAATTTGTGATTTTATCAAGCCAGACTGCGATCCCAGTATATCGAAAGGGGGAGTCTGAAGACATCCGAGTAGAGACTGTTCGTGGGGAATCTGTTGAGGAGAAGGAGATAAAGTTTGAGGATGCTTTCACTGTGAGATATTTCAGAGAGCATTCAGACTGATAAAGACTGAAGACGTTGAAGACTCAACACTTAAGACTCGTCAACATCTGAGGGGGAGTCTGTTGGTACATACATCTGTCGTCTTCGTCTTATATCGAGTCTCGGGTTTGTTGCAGATCTGAACAAGAGTGATGTCATCATTCTTGATGATGACATCATAATAGTGACATCACAAGTGACATCAATGATGACATCACAACATGACAACATCACGTGAAATTGCATGCAAACATGAAACAGATAGTTGAGATCACTTGAAATGTTAAGTCATGTAGTTCGCTTGAAGACAAATTAGAAGGTTCGCTTGAAATGTTAAGTAGGTGTTTCGCTTGAACGAGTATGTGTATGTTCAAGCGAGACCGTGAACACTATATATAGGCATGTCATGTATTCATTTGAAGCGAACAGGTGAGAGACTAGAAATCGATACCGAAGTGTTGCCGGTATTTTTCGTGAATGTAATAGCTGTTAAATCAATATACAAGAGGTTTAAAGTGATATTCAAGTTGTTTCGACATCAGTTTCTTATTTTCCGCATCTGAAACTGATAAAATCTCTTCTGAACGACTCGTTCGGGTCACAAATCGATCCTACAATCCCAGTTTAATCAAGTTAAGTAAAAACCATTGTACAGTATTGAGGGCGGTCGTTCAATTACATTTGTTTCCATCTACTTAATTACCACCCACGGTACTGTCAACCCGACTTGTGGTCATGTTACTCCTCGCAAGGT
The DNA here is from genome assembly GCA_030545235.1 of Helianthus tuberosus. NCBI lineage: Eukaryota > Viridiplantae > Streptophyta > Magnoliopsida > Asterales > Asteraceae > Helianthus > Helianthus tuberosus. Next base: position 28,376 of record JARYGA010053123.1, on the reverse strand, counting down.
AGTAACAAATTTTGTATAAAAAATCCCAACATACCGACGATAATTGTAGAGTACAAATACTCAATCACTGTTTAATGTAATATTAATTAACTGAGGTTTTGCAAAAACAGTTTGCAAAAAGGAGATTACTCACATTGCTGTCTTAGGTTTTCCTTTAGGGTTTCCTGGTGATTATCTATTAAATGCACAAATGCACACGCATTAGTATAATAACCGAATATTTACATTAGGAATACCCCCCCCCCCCCGAGACGGCATTCCAACGACTACGTCGGGCAGAACCACGACAGCCGTTACGGAACCCTGGACTAATCAGGCAGCGTATCTAATACGTAACCGGGGGTTATGATACTTACAACGAGGCAGAACTTCGTTAATTAGGGGGGGGGTGGTATTATACCTACTATGCAGAAATTTTGAGAGAGAAAGAGATTTGGGACGAATTGTGAACTGAAGCCAACGACCTCTATATATAGTACTGATCTCGGACCTTGTCGCGCCCCGCGTAGCAATCCTTCAGGGCTTTTGCGGCCCGCGAGGCCAGCTAGGGTAGGCCCTAGCTTGGCTGACTCGCCACTAGGCTTGACACGAGTTGTGCCACGTGGTGGCTCAGCGGCTCGCCTGATCTCCTTGTTGTCGCGGCCCGCGTAGGTGGTAGCCAAGGGCTACGCGCCCCGCGAGAGACCATTAAATCTTGTTTTTAATTAATTTTAATGAAAATAAAGGTATTCGGGCCCTGTTTTCGTATACGGGGTGTATTTTAGGACATATTGGAGCACTTGAAATATATTAGGGGTGTCGGAATATTTTGGAGGGTTGTTATAAATGGTCGTACATGTTGCAGTGCACACAGTATCTGCAGGCGATTCCCACTGGGTGATGATAGGTACAAGTAGGGCAAGCCGGTGAGGACCCGTATACGCACGCTTAGCTGGCGGTGCGTTGGTGACCGGTGCCGCTACCTGGCGGTGTTGGGGCTGCGGTTAAGCAGGGACAGCTTGAAGAGGAGTGGTAGCGGTGACATCGCAATTTTTGCTACTGTTATTGTTGTTCTTCATCTTGCGACGAGAGGACTTTGAAGACTGCGGGGCGGTGGCGGTTTCAGCGGTTGCAGCAGTTGTGGCTTGATGCAGATTCTTGGAGGCTTTATCCCAATACCCAGACTTGACTCGCTTATCGTTGATCTCAGCAGCGAGTAAGTAGGTTTCCTCAATTGTTGTCATCTTTGCAGCTTGAACGAAATCAGCCACGCAATCCGGAAGAGCACGGATATACTTCTTGATGGTGATTTCGGGCGTAGTAACTTGGCTCAGACAGATTATGCTTAGCTGCTTAAAGCGAGCAGTCAAACCAGCGTTGTCTCCATCTTTCTACTTGATATGCCAAAATTCGTCCTCCAGCTTTTGGCGCTCATGGGGAGGGCAGAACTCTTGCATCATGACGTCCTTCAACACATCCCACGTCAACCCATAAGCTGCATCATTTCCGCGTTTGTTTCTCTCGTCCGTCCACCAATCTAGAGCTCAGGATTGGAAGACGCCAGTTGCGTTAAGAGTACGGAGATTATCAGGACAGCCACTCTGGCGCAGGGTGACCTCGATTGAATCAAACCATTGGAACTTGGCCGTAGGCCCATCTTCACCGGTAAACTCTTTCGCCGCAGGCTTTGAACTGTTTGAAGCTAAAAGCAGCTTTTGGTGAATCAGTCCTGGACTCTTCAGATGACTTGCTAGCGTTTTCGTTCAACTCACTAACAATCTGAGGGATAACTTTAGCCATTTTCTTAGTGACGAGGGCGGCGATGCGTTTGTCATCATGATTGCGGCGAGCGGAATGTGAGTGAAATGATCCAAATGACGACATTGTCTGCAATAGACAGCGCCATAGGATTCAAAACGCTATATAATCGAATCTCGCCTCACACGTACCACTACTAAAGCTCAGGAACATGAACATTGTAACACGTTGACACATAAGCACGTAGACATATAAACCACAGAATCACATAAACACATAGGGCACAGAAGCATGTAATCACATAGACACATTAGGCAGTCAGAACACAGAAACCATATTATATTTTGCACGTATTCACCTACATTCAGGGTCCGCGAGTGCGAGAATAGTGATTGCGATTATCAAGTACACAACGAGTAACATAGCATGAGTTTATCCACAAGTAGTAGCGATTTGTTGGCGATTTGAGATAGACGTGCAGTGCGAGTCGTGAGTGTCGATCAAAGCGAGAGGGAAAAGCGAATAAATCACCAAAATCGAAACACATAAACAGATAAAATCACATAATCACATAAAATCCACATAAAAGCGATGAATATCAGAGTCAGCGGTGCGAAATCCATAATCGAAAACACATAAAATCGAGTATAGATTGTCTGGGTGCGAGACATTGACTACCCAAAGTGGTTCGACTATTCACAAGGACCTTTGGTACACACCTTGACTTTCGGGATTGTGCTCTCGCCTCGATTTTGGGTGATCGGCACGCATCCTTCCAGTTGTAGTGTGACTTCAAGTCGTTGGAGTCCGTCGAGACTTTGGTGAGAGTTTTGTAAAACCAAACTAGAGTACGGAACAAGTCATCAAGGTTCGGGTTTCACCCCTGACTTAACAACTTCGTTCTTGTTTTGATAAAAATATAGAGGAAATTTGCGTTAAAGTACGGATTTCACTCCTGATTCAACGCGATTTCTCCTGTTTATAGATAAAAATGCGGGGCGAACAAGAAATTTAGTCGAGAGTTTGCGGTTTTCACACCTAATCTCGACCCAATCACTCGTTCATTTTTCGAAAATTAGAGTGAAGTGATAGTGTAGTGTTCAGCGAGTGCGAGCGAAAAATAGCAAGTAAGCTCGTACAAAACCCCTAAAGGGTATGCACAAGTCGGTCTGTTGGTACTTAGACTATAGACTAGGTTGTTTCTAAGACATCAACCTGGACTAGGTCGAGTCTTGCCTAATTCCCTATAGTTATGGCTCTGATACCAATCTGTCACACCCCAACCGATGACGGAAACATCGGGGCGCGGCACTGAGCGAAACAGATTGTCCAAGAGAAATCCATAACAACTAATATTACCGAATATTTAACATTAAGTCCCATACCAAAACATATCCAGCAAAATAGTTATTACAAACATAATATCTCAAAAACAAATAAATTGTTCCGACAACTTAGATTTAAATTGTTCGTTTCTAGACTCTCATTCCTACTTGATTCCACAAAAGCAGGTAAAGCACAACATCCTAAGCATCTGTCACATACGTTAAAATAAAGTCAATACACATAGTGTAAAGGTGAGCATACAAGTTTAATAGTATAATAGAGTTCGAAATAGTTTACGCATAACCAGCATGAAACATGTATAAAGTGAAAGCTAGTAGGTTATCAACAGAGAAATATGCACAGACGTGACTGCGAGTTGTAGAATGCGCAACACATATCCCCACTGGGACACGTGAAGTAAAGCCCTTAACAACCCCTGTCCACGACAGGTACTGAGTCCAAACTATAGTAATTAATGAAGTTTACTCATTTGGTTATTTATAAAAGTAAAACGTCTAATAAGTAAATAACATGAAAGATAATACCTTTACTTTGAAAAGAACGTTAGATGAAGCATTAGAGGGAACTGAAGGCCAAATTGCAGACTTAAGACAAGGTAACATGCTAAGGAAACCACTGCATTTACACACAAAAAAAAACAGAGGCTATCCGCCCAATGTAATTGGTTAGCCGGTATCGCTGGAATCCATGAGTATGGTAACTGGTTCGCATGGTTAACAAAAAATCTAGAAAACGAACAATAAATAATAATTGAGTGCATACCTCTTGACCGGACATATTTCTATATTAGATCCATACCAATAAGATGTGCAAGCCTCACGAACTACCAAAAGTTCATAAATGACATTAAATCTTTTAAATATTATCAAGTTTCTACCTCATAAATCAAGAAGTTGCAGGCTACTTACCTTACTGAAACAGAGAATAAAAGGAAATGATAAAACGCAATAGAAACTGTATGCATATATAATAACACACACTTTTAAGTTTCATTTCCTTGCATGTTAAATAGGGGTGCTAAACGGGTCGTGTTTGCGGGTTCAGCCCGACCCGAAAATCGTGCCATACATATGAACCCAAACATGACCCGAATATTCGCATGTTGACCCGAACCCGGCTGATCAACCCGATTTTTTTTTTATTTTTTCTATTTTTTTCAGCAAATTAGTAGCTGGCAAATTCTTTCAAAACAGGAATCTTTTGGACATTCGTACTGACCTACATATTTACTTGTTAAAACATAGTCGAGTAAGAGCCGTAGTCTGGCTTTGTCACTATGACCTTAAAAAATTAGACTTTACTTTTTATAAAAAAAAATAATAATAATAGAAAGGCATCAATAACATCTCTTAACTCGGAAATCTATAAGTTTAATCTCTAGGCATACAATGTATATATATACCAGCCAATCATTAAAGCCTAATGCAACAATAATCTCAGATTATTAACACACTAAGTAAAAAAGAAAAGGAATGTTAGCAAAAAAAAGAAAAAAAAAAACAACTCAGCCAATCCGTTTTTACCCATACAAAAATGACCTGTTTAAAACCCAACCTATTTTGTCCCGTTACCCAGGTTGCCCAACCAGACCTTTTGGTCACCTCGGAGAATTGGCATAAATCAAAGACACCTGCTTATCACAAAGAAACTACAAAAATAGTAATGATAAGACAAAGATCAAAAATGCAAATTTATATGGTGGAGCTGATTCATAAGGACATAACATAAATGATGAAAAACAATTAGGAAAATTTGATAATAAGAGAAACAGTATGCCGCCTTTATGATAAGTAGCAGAATAAGGCCACCTCAGCCAATTCGTTTTTACCCATACAAAAAATGTTTACATGTAAACCAACTTAGATGGTCCGTTTTTACACATACAGGAAATGACCTATCTCAAAACCCACCTATTTTGACCCGTTACCGATATAGAAAACGACCTCCCTAACCAACAGTTATTGAGACAAAAACTAAAAAAAGGATATTTTAGTGCGGATCGAAATGGTCATGTGGGTTGGTTTGACCCATAACACTTTTTTCACACAAAATGCATTAGGAGTCTTATGCTTAAAAAACACACTTTGGATGGCTTTTGACTCTTATTCAACAACTCACTTTCAAAAATAGGAACATCAAGATATATAGGACAAACATACTTGGTAGGTTCCAGACCTGCAACTTCACATAGCTCATGCAACTGATTTTCAACCATATAACGACCGCGCCATGATCTGTCCTAAATGCAATACCCGTTCAATAATAAGAAAATGAAATTTGGATATAGATTGGTGCAAATGACTATCACATCAAGAAAAAAAAAACAAACCCGGAAGAGGAACTTAGGTGTAGGAGAAAAGGAAGCAAAACGGTTGATTGCGAAGTAAGTTCCTACAGGGGGTCGTTTCTCGCGAACAAAATCTTTACAGAAGACATCAGTGACTATATTGTAGACATGAAAAAACAGTAATAAAAATACCAATAAGCATTCATACATTTACAAAAACATCAATTACCAGTCAATAAAAAACTCAATTAAGTTTCAAGTTTAGAAATATACTTTCCATTGATCATGAGCAATTAAAGGGTCACCGGAAAGAATAGCAGGAAAACAGTTGTGAAGTAACCGGCAACGAACTGTAAAAAAGACATGAAACACTCGTTAATATGTATTAATTAAAAGACATGTCAACAAACACCTTGTCTACACTAATCTCGAAACAAAATTACATGATTCAAACCAAAATATCAGTCCTAAGTTAAAGTTATGGAAGACTAATATTACAAAAAAAAAAAAAATTCCAAACTAATTATTTGATTGGGAGTGAAATTGATCAAACATACATTCTTGAAACCCTAATTTAAAACTTAAATTGACTAAAACCTTGTCGATCCGAACCCTAGATGACGCTAAACCACCACCGACAACCAACTCCACCTATATCGCCGCCTTATGCGGTATCCCCAAAAAACCATCAGTTTTAGGATTCAAATGGAACCGGCGATTAATGAAAAAAAAAAGCTGGATCTTCAATCTTCAATCCTATAACATTCAAAAAATTTAATCAAACAGTAAAATCAAAACTGAAATCTTGTGACATCTATCTAAGCCCTAAGAGATACCCTATCCAATGGAGTAAGCAAAATAACCTTACCTGACAATCGTTTTTATCGAAGCCCTAAGAGATGCCACAAATCGCTAATTAAGTCTACCCAAATTGAACGCTACAAATCGATATCAAACATAGGAACGGTAAGGATTGCAAAATATAGAACGAACGACTATGGAAAAATAAACCCTATAAAAATATCGTCTAATCACGAAAATCATACCTAACCTGAAACACATCACAAACAATCTGAAATCAAATTGGGGACGTGCGATTCCGATTAGAAATTTCAACAATGGCGACTCGACAGGCGAAAGGATTTGCAGCGGCAGGAAGTTGATTCCAATTAGGGTTTCTTCCACAACAAAATCATCTAGTAATGCTAAGATTGATTGGGAAAGACGAAGATGTGAAAGATGGATTCTGGGAAAGGATGTGGCGTCTAGGGTTTGCTATAGGATGGAGAGGAGATGAGTTTATGAGAAAAAGGTATATAAAGGATCCGTCTTTTCATAGAATTGGGTCAATAAAATGAGTTCGGATCCCGCTTCACTATTGAGAAAAACGACACATCATTTTTCCGCCAAAAATCAACCTAAGAAGCCCTAATACAGTGACACGTGTCCCAAATTTTTTTCATTTATTATATATAATAGATATATAACAATTAATTTTCTTTATAGTTACCATGTCCGCGTACTCCCCAGTACTCTCCGAGTACTCCGATTACTCCCCAGTCGGCCGACTAGAGACCGTCTAGCGACTTTTACAACACTGGTTCACGGTCATTTACGAAACTTTAACATAATAGAACCCTTGGTAAAAACGGTTTTAATATATAACAACTTAAAGTAGTGATTATTTTTAATTCCAATATGTAATTTAAAGTTTGAATATACTTACAAAGCAATCGAGTTCTGAATATAAACTTTAAACGTAATTTAGAGTTTGGTTTCTCACTATAAACCGGGTTTCAATTGTTTGTTTAACACCCACTTAAATAAATAAACCTCATTGTAAATGAAATACACTCTTTTTTAGGCCTATAAACAAATCAAACGAAGAAAGATGGCATGACATGTTTAAGTTGGTCATTTAACTTCAAATAAACAAACAAATGAACATGCACACCTAAACAGACAAGTTTTCTTATTCATGATCGAATTTTAAGAAAATGAATGTGTTCTTGTTTGTTTATGTCCATGCGTTGATATTATAAACGAACGGAATGAACATAAATGCACATTAATGGACAAAATAAAATAAATGAAAAAAAAAACAAATAAACATGTAATGTATGGTTTGAGAAAATTTAGCTCAAATGAATTATGTATTATTGATCACTACGTATAAGGATACAATACAGGATTCTCACAAGAAACAAAATCATTTACAATTTATACTTACATAAGAGATAATAGTAAATAATTTAAACAACAAAGTCATCCCTTATTGTTAACTTGGTGATAGACAAAGAACTTAACGAAAAAGTCTTCAAACAAAGTTCTTGGGAAAAGTTTAGTAATTAAAAATGTCCACCCACCACTAGAAGCTTGGTAGAAACAAACTTATACAAAAACATACTTTTTAAGGAGTTTTCCCCTTATGTCCATATCCCACCTTTTTCTTTATATATATGTTGATGTACCCTCCAGATGTTGTGTACTTTGAAGATTGAGTGTTTCTTTTAGATCTTTCTTTTGGTTTGCATCCACAATTATTTTACCAACTGGGGCACACTCAAAGAACAAAAGATCATCTTTATCGAATTCCAGAAACTTTAACTGTCTTCTTCTTCAGGTATCCATCCCGCTTTCCCAGTCGATGTCTTTATTTTAATGGCGTACTTTCTCTCTTTCTTAAAAAAATGCAACGTTTTAAACCCGCTTTGATTTTTTGTCCTTTCAATGTTTAAACACTTTGTATATGGTTTGGTAACAAGTTTTGTTATTTATTTATTTTGTCTAAAGTGATCTGGATACAGTTTAGAGTCGTTGATCTTGTTCTGGATGGAATTGTACTGCGTATGTTGTAAAATTTTCTAGAGTTCTATCTTATTCTTGTGCCATATGTGAACACATTATAAGGTGGAAACATAAAACAATTGCAACATTGAGTGATGAACTTTGACACAAAATCTTGAACACAAAAGTATTGATGAACATGCTTGTTAAATCAACGATGCTTTTTCTAATTTCTGATATAACTAACCTGTTTTAACCGAACAATACAGATATTATAACTAATTTAAAACTGAAATGTGAATTATAAGGTTAGTTTTAAATCATAAACGCCCATCCAGTGGCGGATCTAGGATTCCGACCAAGCGGTAACGAAATTGAAAAAAAGTCAAATTTTTCCAAAATTTACACTAATTTTTCCAAAGAGTTAATTGCCAAAATCGTCCCTGAGGTTTGGGCACGTTTGTCATTTTCATCCAAAATGACACTTTTGTACCAAATTGCCCCCAACGTTTGTAACTTTTTGCCATTTTCATCCAAACCACTAACTTAGTTTATTTTTTTTTTTGTTAAGTTGGGGATATTTGGATGAAACTGACAAATATAAAACAACAGAGACGATTTTGGCAATTTACTCAAACCTTTTTTAATTTCTTTTATTTAATTATTTTTCTTACATATATAATAAAAAAATATACATGGAGTTTTTAGAAAAAAAAAATTAATATTTTTGTCATATAATTTTTATAAATTTTCATCCAAATCACTAACTCGGTTTATTTAGTCTGTTAAGGTGAAGGATGTTTTAAATTTTATAAATTAAGATATAAATTAATTTACAGCTTCTTTATATAAATCAGTTTTATAAAGAGAAAACGTCATTGGTGTGCAACACATAGCAATCGATTACAACTTTTAGTATTTATCAGTTGTAGATATAGAAAAAAACTGTAAAACGTTACATATTTTTTAAATGTGTTGAGCACCTAGAAAATATGTCGGTAGAAATAAAATATTTATTTAATTAAGATTATAAGGGTAACTAACTAATACTTATTCTGAGTGGCTTTAGTAAAAAACTTTTGGTTCATAGCATTATAATTACAATTTGGTGGGTAATTTTAAGGTTTGGTAACGATACATTGTTTGATTAGAGAGGGGGGCAGTGGCTTCTGTTTTTCATTAGAAACGAATTTAAAAGAGTAGAAGATGAATTACAAACTTGGTACAGATGATAAGATTTTTTTATTTGACCTTTTTAATAAGGTCACTAGCATTTTAGTTTTATAAAATTTAGAGGTTTAAGTAGATTTTATTTTTATAAAACTGTTCTTTATAAACATCCTTCGTCTTAATAGAACAATTAACTTAGTTAGTGGTTGGATGAAAATTTATAAAAACTATGTGACAAAGCTATTATTTTTTTCATATAAAAATTGCATGTATATTCTTTTTTATTATATATGTAACAAAATTAATTAAATAAAAGAAATTTAAAAGAGTTTGAGTAAATTGCCAAAATCGTCCCTGTGGTTTTATATTTGCCAGTTTCATCCAAATATCCTCAACTTAACAAAAAAAAAATAAACTAAGTTGGTGGTTTGGATGAAAATGGCATAAAGTTACAAACGTTGTGTCACGACCCCCGACCCATCCTGGACGGAATCGGGAGTCGTGAACAGCCCAGCGGTACCGGTGATTATTTTGAAAACGTTGCAGCGGAAATTTTATCAGGACCGTGAGTTAGGAAAAATATCAGAGTTTAGAAAACACCGGATTTTATTTAATAAATGGGATAAACCCATGTTTTATAATGGTAGCTTTAATAAATTTAAATTTTATTACATAAAACAATATTTCTTATTTTGATTTAATTAATAAATAAGCCACTTCTTGATGCCTTTCAGTGCCGTATCCATCTATTACTCTAATCTACTGTAATTACCTGAAAAGTGTTTTAAAAAGGTTTGTCAGCGGGAAATACTGAGTGAATCATTCTATTTTGCATAATGATGCATAGTTATTAATTACAGCATAAGAGCGATTACAATGGCTTCTATCTTATTTTTATCTGGCGTCCTGTCACAATGGTGACATGTCACAATGGTGACGATGGTCATACCACTATTAGATCAATGAACCTAAATAGTGATGATTATCCCTGTAGGTCAATGAACCTAACAGTGATTATCCCGAGTAGATCAATGAACCTAACTGGGAGAAATTAGTAATGTGCACAATACCCCACTAACCAGTAAGATATCCACGACTTAGTCCCTGTAATTATAACCTTGAAAATAATTTGAGGTATTGTAAAATAGTTGATAAAAAGAGAATGACTCACATTATAAACATGCAGATTCATACGGGCAAAGTTTAGTCTACAGATAAGCCTTGATATATTGCAGATTTATACAGGCAGAGCTTAGCCTATTGATTTAGCCTTGTAACCTAGTGCACACGAACTAGGTAAATAACTAATACAGCTTTTACGATTACTCACGAGATTAAAACCCTCACAACGAATGACAAAGTGCAATCACTTAAACATCCATCGGATTCACAACGAAGGACATAGTATTCCCCGAGTTCGGGTGGCACTCAACATCCTGTCGGAATCACAACGAATGACAAAGGATCACCCTAATGTGGGCAGCACTTAAACATCCATCGGATAGTTTCCATCGATCGGACATTGAATCGTAGCAGCGATTGAGTTAATACCCTGTATCGTAGCAGCATCCCCCTACTAATTAGTGTTTTTGATAGTAATTGGACGATATCTCAGCGTACATTTGGAATTTGATCGTCGCTCAAATGTCAGAATTCAAGTGCCAAGGCCTGCTATTTATACACGAATTTTACCAGGCTTACGGACCGTGACAATTAACCCTTACGGTTCGTAAGGGACACCTAATTCTTATAGGGTAGCCACGCGTGGGACTAGGCCTGCTGAGTCGACAGTTTCTCGAAATTAAATTTAGACAACGAGTTATTTAGGATAATCATCAAGTAGGGAATACCCCCCCCCCCCGAGTTTTAGGGGCCCTGATCCTGATTCTGATTGTTCTGTTATTTTTAGGGTTTGTGTAGAATCACTTGGGTGTCTTAATTAGGGTTTCCTTTTAGATAAAATAATAAATAGGAATTTTAATGAGGGTCGTTACACGTTGGGGGCAATTTGGTACAAAAGTGTCATTTTGGACGAAAATGGCAAACATGCCTAAACCTCAGGGACGATTTTGGCAATTAACTCTTTTCCAAAATTTACACTAATTTTTCCAAAATTTTTCCGACCAAGGGGTAGCGGACGCCACCCCTTACATACATATAGGTCCGCCCCTGCGCCCATCCCCACCAGGGCACCAGTTGATGTCGATTTGCTGTATATAAACCACTTTCTATGTGGAATTACAAAAGAAAAAAAATCATTAGGTAATTCATTTTAATGGTCTAAATTGCGAGTATGTAAACGCAAAAAGACATAAGGGTGAAAGGAGTGGTTAAACATTTGGAATAGGTAAACTCTCAAATCAGCCAATCAAATAGTGTCACGTCAATTTACCTATTTTGTTTACCTAATGGCCAAAAACGTTGGCGGTGGTTTACTTATCTTGGATTAGGTAAACTATTATTAAAAAAAAACATATAAATGAAACCATCCAATTATCGGTCCCCCTTCACCTTCCCCGCTTCGGTAAACCTTCACCGATGTCCTCCTATCACCGAGCGGTAAACACCATTGGCGGCGGTGTTACCGCTCGATAAACACCTTTACCGCTGGTGTTTACCGCCCACTCCGTTCACCCTAACGAAGGGATTCATTATCAAACTCTCTTTGTGAACTATATAATTTAAATATAAACTAGGATTGCGACCCTCCGCAATGCGGCGGGGATTCTTTAGTTATAACTAAGTCAATCTAGGACCCGCACGTTATGTTAAACCTGTCAAACGGGGAAAAAATAGACGATGTAAAAACGTTCACCCACACACGCACGTTGCGTCGTGTTAACTCGCAAAATTTAGAATGAAACGTAAAAACGTTAAACCTAAGACGCATGTTGCGATGTGTTAAGTCACAAAATTTAGAACCAACCATAAAGCGAAAAATTTGCGGAAAATAAAAACTATAAAGGACCAAAGTTGAAATTAAAAAGAAATTATGAGGATAGATTACAAAAGATAAAAATTTTTGGGTTAAAAGTAAAAAAAAACAAATATTTTTGAGTTAAAAGTAATTTATGAAATACTTTTGGGTGAAAAGTAAAAAAAAATCATTTTTTTTTGTAAAACCCCAAAGCCAACGTTACGACAACCATATGCATAACCATTTTTTCTTTGAAAACCCCCCAAAGCACACCCCGCATTGTGGCAGGGCGTAAAACGATGTCAAATAGTACTAATGTTACACAACCGTCATCGACCACCAACACTGACTCGACCTAGGATATGCGTGTTACGACGAACCTGTCAGACATGGAAAAATAGAGGTAAAACGTTGAACCACACATGTACGTTGCGTCGTATTAACTCGAAAAAATTAGAACTATACGTAAAACGAAAATTTTCGAAAGATGAAAAGTATAAGTAACAAAAGTTGTGAAGTTAAAATGCAAATAATGAAAAGTTTTGGGTTAAAGTTAAAAAAACAAATTATGTAGGGTTAAAATTGTAAAAGGTAAAAACCTTTGGGGTTAAAAGTAAAAATAAACTTTTTTTTGGAAAACACCCAAAGCACAATGACGAACCTGTCAAAGATGGAAAAATAGAGGTAAAAACATTGAACCACACATGTACGTTGTGTCGTATTAACTCGAAAAATTTAGAACTACACGTAAAACGAAAATTTGCGAAAGATGAAAAGTATAAATGACAAAAGTTGTGAAGTTAAATTGGAAATAATGAAAAGTTTTGGGTTAATGTTAAAAAAACAAATTATGTAGGGTGAAAATTGTAAAAGGTAAAAACTTTTAGGGTTAAAAGTAAAAAATAAACTTTTTTTAGAAAACACTCAAAGCACAATGTACAAATGATGATGCACAAAGAAGTTACAAAGTTATATATGGAATAATTGTCTCTTGAGTAAATTAATGTGGTTTATAAAAAATAACAAGATCAGCTACTAATAGTTTAAAGGTTTCAACTTTTCATTTTATAACAACCTGAGGTATTTAAATTAATTTTTATTAACTTTTCTGTTAAATTAGAGTCAAATTACTAAAATACCCATTTACAATTACAGGAGCCATTTATATAATTAATTTTATTATACTCTACAATTCTCACACCTCTTTTTTTCTTATCTATATTCCATAATTTATGCCTATAGAATTATGTTGTTAATTTTGACAGGTCTTTTTTTTTTTTTTTTTTTTTAATTCTTGCTTCGAAAATATATATCAAAATCTGCTTTTTCCCGTTTGGAATTTAAGGATAATCAAGATCCTTCTTCTCCCAAAAACAGCAGACCCTTATCCTTGATTCACCAACTAAAACACAAAGCTAAATCCTTGATAATAATGGCCCCTATAGTTACAAATGGGTATTTTAGTAATTTCATTTTAATTTAACAGAAAAGTTAACAAAAATTAGTGTTAATACTCTAGATTGTTATAAAATGAAAAGTTGAAACATCAAAATGTAATTTTAAACTATTAGTACATAACTTTGTTACTTTCCATAAACCATATGGACTAACGGTGTCAGATTTATGTCTGGGTTGGAGGTCAATGAGCTGTCAGATTTATGTGGGAGGTTGCTCGATGTTACTCTTGTTGATCGTACTGATTCGTGGGAATGGATAGGTGCCGATGATAAGGTGTTCAGTGTGAAAGCTGTTAAAAGGTTACTTAATGAAGCTGGGGCGCAGAATGCTCATCCGGTGGAGCCGCTCGAAGAATGTAAATGGATCCCAGATAAGTGTAACATATTTATGTGGAGATCGGCGATGAATCGAATAGCGACGGTGGAAGCATTAAAAAAAAGAAACATCGAGGTTCAAGAGGAGTCTTGTGTTTTTTATAGGGATGGTGTGGACTCGGTTGAGCATATCTTCTCTTCTTGTCATATTGCGGCGGTGGTATGGAACCATATTAGCAGGTGGTGCAACACTCAAAATCTATTTTTTTCGGTTTCAAAGATATTTTGGAGATTCATGATCATGTGGGTTTGAACGGAGTTAAAAAGGAAGCTTTCAAAGGCATTGTGAGGATCACGGTTTGGAACATTTGGAAAGCTAGAAACAAAGCAAGGTTTGAAAGCAAAGAGATAAATGCGGGCGATATTATCAGTGAGGTGAAAGCGTCAGGTTTTTTGTGGTTCAAAAATAGGTCAAGGTTTAAAGATCTGTCGTGGTATGATTGGTGTAAATTTGTAATTATGTAGTTGGTTTGTTTTTTGGGGCCCCTCGGTTTGAGGGTGTCGGTGGTTCTTTAATGAAGTTTACCTTTAAAAAAAAACGGTGTAACAAACTCTTATCGGTTATATTTTTTTTAACAAAAGCTTTCCTTTTAAATACCACCTAATCAATCTGCTCTTGTAGAGATTCGAACCCAGCCACACGTAGGGGCAATTATTTTTTGTTAATTTTTATATAATAAATGAATAAACAAAAATACATGTCTAATTTATTCATTCACGTGTAGGTATATTTGTTTATGTTATTTATTTTCGTCCGTTGTTATTATACATGTATGTATGTGTGTGGGTGTATATATATATATACATATATATATAGGGGAGGGTTCATTGGGGAACACTAAAAAGGTGGGGAACAGGGGAACACTTTTAAAAATTATACTTAACATGTTAAAAAAAATATTTTTCTAATTTTTTTTCGGCGCTTTTTCTTATAAATACAAGTAGAAACATTTTTGATAAAAAAAATCAAAAACTAAAAATATAAAAAAAATGTTTAAAAAACAGTTATATCTTATAGAATTAACTTAACATGTTAAAAATATTTTTTTTTAAAAAAAAATTCAGCGCTTTTCTTTATAAAAAAGGAGGAGAATCTAGTCGAGTAAAAAAATAATTTTTCTAAAAAAAAAAAATTTTAGCCTTTTTTTAATTGTTTTTTTTAATATTTTTAGTTTTTAATTCTTTTTATTAAAAATGCTTCTACAAGTATATATAAGGAGAAGCGCCGAAAAAGATGTTTAAAAAATTAATTTTTAACATGTTAAGTTAAATTTTTAAGAGTGTTCCCCGGTTCCCCACTTTTTTAGTGTTCCCCAATGAACCTCACACTATATATATATATATATATATATATATATATATATATATATATAGGGAGCCGCTAGAATGAGAACCACCACGAGTTATGAGAACCACGAGAACCGCGCCCCGCGGGTGGCCGTTGACCACGAAATTTTTTTACACCTAGATCCGTATATTTTAAGACCGGGTGTAAATTTTGGGTTCAAACGGCGCGCCCGAGGGGTTGTTTTTTACGCCCAAAGTTTGGTTAAAAAAAAAAGAAAAATTAAAAAAACCCAAACTTTGGGCGTAAAAAACTACCCCCTCGGGCGCGCCGTTTGAACCCAAAATTTACACCCGGTCTTAAAATATACGGATCTAGGTGTAAAAAAAATTTCGTGGTCAACGGCCACCCGCGTGGCGTGGTTCTCATAACTCGTGGTGGTTCTCATTCTAGCGGCCCCCTATATATATATATATATATATAGGATAAAGATAGACAGAAAACCCTATTTACATAGAAAACTTTGAAAACTCAAATCTCCACCCATTTTTACCCAACCTCCCGACATTTTTTTTTTTGAAAAAAATCACACATGTAATATACATGTTTTAAAGTGTTTTGGGCCAAAAAAAACAAAAAAAGCGCCGAATGGATTTTTTTTAAAAAAAAATAAACAAATTTCAGTGCCTAACATGTTTTAGGCAACAATGCTGAAAGTTGCTGATTTTTTTTTTTTTAAAAAGATCCCTTCGGCGCTTTTTTGATTTTTTTGGCCCAAAACTCTTAAAAACATGTATATTACATGTGTTATTTTTTTCAAAAAAAAAATGTCGGGAGGTTGGGTTTTCTAGGGTTTTTCATATAGATAGGGTTTTCTATGTAGCCCTACCCTATATATATATATATGTTTTACCCATTTTTTAACTATTTTTTTATAGTTTTAGTTTTTTATTTTTTTTATTAAAAATGCTTCTACATGTATTTATAAGGTGAGGCATTGAATTTTTTTTTAAAAAAAACTGATTTTTAACATGTTAAGTTAAATTTTTAAAAAGAGTTAAATGCCATTTTAGTCCCTGTGGTTTGGGTCATTTTGCCAGTTTAGTCCAAATGTTTCGTTTTTAACCTGTGAGTCCAAAAAGGTTTCACGGTTGTCATTTTAGTCCACTGGGTTAACTTCATCCATTTTTTCTGTTAACGAGAAGGCCAATTCGGTCATTTTATATGGCTGAATTGCCCTTTTAGTTAACAGAATTACATACAAAATGACCGAATTAGTCTTCTCGTTAACAGAAAAAATGGATGAAGTTAACCAAGTGGACTAAAATGGCAACTGTGAAACCTTTTTAGACCCACAGGTTAAAAATGAAACATTTGGACTAAACTGGCAAAATGGCCCAAACCACAGGGACTAAAATGGCATTTAACTCTTTTAAAAATGTTCCCCGGTTCCTTACTTTTTTAGTGTTCCCAAATAAAACTCACACTATATATATATATATATATATAGGGTCGGGATTTGGAGAAAACGGTAGAAAGTGTGAGAACGGTGAGAACGCTTATGGATCGTCCGATTAAAACAATCTATGGACTAGATTGGCGTGGTGGTGTTTTCCTAAATAACATCAATTTTATTAATTGGACGCACCTAATTAAGGGTAAAAGCGTCTTTACACCTCTATACCAAAACGACATACTGATGAATAAAACGCCATTACGGACCAAATCACATCGCTATATAAACAAAAAACATCCAAGATATAAAAACACACCCCCCAGAACCTGAAACGCCATATTTTCAACTATATACTATTCAACTTACAACGCCAAAATCCCTAAAACATCAAACACAACTACTCAAAACGCCATATTTTCTACTATATACCATTCATCTTAGAAAACGCCAAAACACTCAAACATCAAAAGATTCCAAAAGATCGACGGTTCTTTCAGATACACTATTTCCTCAGTAAAACGCCAAAAATGCCAAATATCGTTTCTTGTATATACAAAATATTGTTCTACGTCAAAGTTTCGGATAATGCATTCTACCCTGAGGTGCTGGGACTCAAATAACATTTTGCTGCATGAGATGGACAAATCATAAGCAAAAAGATGCTGGGGTCAGACTTATGTCATTTTCTGTGTTTTGTTCTTGATGAATATTTTATTGGCATGAAAAGACGAATGACACTAATGAGTTGTTTGAAGATACATATTCAAAAAAAAAAAAAAACTCATGTCATTTTGTCTTTTCAAACGGCAAAAAAAACACAAGCATGGCTAAGCTAAACCACCAGCGAGCATGATTCAATGAATAAAGAGACTGGTGACAGTGAAGATTTGGAAGATGAATTGTTTTTATTTTTATTTTTTTAATTTTCTTTTTCTATTGTTTGCTATGTATTTTTGAACTTAGAAAAAAAAATACATTATCTTAATAAAACGCCAAAACAGTCATAATGCATATGAAAACGCCATAAATGAAGTAAAAACGCCAAAAACTCCAAAACTATAATGAAAGTAATTTGCGAAAGTAATAATTAACAAAAGCTAAAAATGAAAAAAAAACGCCAAAAACTACTTAAACTAATTCAAAAACGCCAAACCTGGGAGACGGAAAGCCTATGACCCTAAAAACTCATAAAAAGCTGAACATAAAAAACAGTAAAAATACACAGTAAACTGAAAAGACGGCTACTTTATTAATATCATTTATTATAAATAAAAACCCGCCTAAACTACGCGCCAAAAACAACCTATAAAGAGAGACTTCTCTACACAAACAACTTATCACAAAACCAGAAAACAAACGTCATATTCCCAAGAAACCATTCACTTTAAAAACGCCAAAAAATAATACTTAAAAAATCCACAGATGCAGAACCTCGATTCTGCTATATTGAGTATTGATCTGAGTGTGGTTTCACTAAATGGATTCTTCTGTGAGTTGGGTATCTCTATAATTTTTTGATGAATGAGATGGACAAATATTCAAGATAAAGAGACTGATGACACTGATATGACATCATGTCACTTTGTTCTTGATGGATATATGGATGGCATGAAGGGATCAATACATTAGAGCAGGCGTTGGTCTTCAACATGTCATCAAACAAGTATATATCCACCCACCATAAAGGATGCCACAAAAAATAAGCATCTACTAAAGACGGGCATTATGTAGGAAAATAAGGATCTAAATAAGGCATTCAAAAAACAGGTTCAAAAAGCCAAAAAAATTAAAGTAGAAGAGGCTGATGACAGTGAAGATTTGAATGACAAATTAGATTATAATTTTTAATTTTTTTTCATTTTCTATTGTTTTGTTATGTAATTCTTTCTTGTTTATCATCTAATTCTCTGCTATTTTCAAAAAAATATTGAGTATAAAACGCCAAAAACTACAAACAACAAAACGCCTGATAGTTTGAAAACTGTGAGAACGAATGCTAGCAAAGTATGAGGTTGCTATATAAAACGCCAAAAAACGCAAACAAGGAATTACTGGAAAAATCAACACTAATTGACAGATGAAAATTGAAAATAAACAGTAAAATAAAGAGACGGTATCATTTATTGCCAAAGTGAAGACGGTGAAATTGCAAGGGCTAAGGAGAGAGTTTGAAACTCTACAGATGAAGGATGGTGAGCCCGTCGCTGACTTCTTGTCACGAACAATGAAGATTGTTAACCAGAGACGAGCATATGGAGAAACGGTTACGGATCAAACAGTGGTTGAGAAAGTGCTCAGGAGCTTGCCAGTGAGATGGGATCATGTTGTAGCCGCCATCGAAGAGTCGAAGGATCTAAGTGTCTTATCCTTTGATCAATTGATGGGGTCACTACAAGCTCATGAAGCAAGAGTGAACAGAGGTGTAGAATCCGTGAATGAGGAACAAGCGCTTCAGGCAGTCTCAAGGGAACAAACCGGTACACAAGAAGAGGAGAGAACCGGTTCATACAGAGGTAGGGGAGATTCTCATCTCGCAGTCGTGGAAGAGGACGCGGTAGGTTCTCAGGAAGGGGCAGAGGTAGCATTCAGTGCTACAATTGTAATAGGTTTGGGCATGTGAAGGCTGATTGTTGGAGTGAACCCCATGTTCAGGCTGCGGTTGAAGAAACAGAAGAGGAAGATGAGAATGAGAACAGATTGTTTATGGCTATTGGAGATGAAAAGAAAGAGAAGGGTGATGTGTGGTTCGTTGATAGCGGATGCTCAAACAACATGACTGGGAAAAGGAAGTTAATTCAGAATGTTGATGAAACTAGAAGGTTGAATGTGAAAATGGGAAATGGAAAGTCCATCAAGGTAGAAGGAATGGGTGATGTAAAGTTACAAGTGAACGAAGGGCAGTTCAAGGTAATTCATGACGTACAATTCTCACCTGACTTAAGTTACAATCTTTTGAGTGTGGGTCAGTTGATGAAGAGTGGGTATGCTCTATTATTTGATGATAATGTATGTACTATCACTCACAAGAAGTCTGCAAAAGTTGTATGTGTTATTCCTATGTCAAACAATAACACTTTTCCACTAAATGTCTCTCAACATACAAAGTTGACTGGATCACAAGCACTCGTTGCAGTTGGTAAAGAAGAATCACTGTTATGGCACAAGAGATATGGTCATCTTCATGAGCAAGGGTTGGATATGCTGAGCAATAAGAAGCTTGTGTACGGGTTACCGAATATCTATGCATGGGATGTAACACCCCGTGTTTTCGGAAGCCAAAGTCAAAGTCAAGGTCAAAGTCAACGACCGATTCGCGCAATTTGACTTGTAGTAGATTTCTTTTGGATGTTTATTTTAGTTGTATTATGTGGAGTAAGTGTCAATAATTACAATAATCGACGTATGTTACTCGCGAACTATTCGACTTACGACTGTGAACTATAGGAAGTACAATGCGATAAAGCTTAACGATAATCAAACTATGCTAATCGAATCGACTTCACAATCGCAACTCGAACTACGTATTTTAATTATTGATATACGTGTGTGTGCCTTACGTGTTACCTGCGCATGTTTAAATTCTGTATGTTGTGGAAATCAATCGAAACACGAAATGCAATCGAACTCAATCGACATCGAACTCGAATCACAATCGAACTATGATAATTGGTGGAGAAGGGATAGTGCGAGATATGAGTGGTTGGGATTAAAAGTAATTTGACTAGGAAACCCTATCGCATCGAACCGCTCGCAACCGAAATCAAAATATCAAAAATCGTCGCACCGAACACTCGAAACGTGCAGCTGATCGATCAGGCTACCAGCCGATCGAACAGCCAGCCGATCGGACTGCTGTCCGATCGGACAGGCTGTCCGATCGAGCTGCCTGGCCGATCGGCCAAAACTTTCCTCACTTGGCATCCTATAAATACCCCTGTCATTGTCATCCTTTCCACTTTTGGAAACATCTGTTCGACCAGCACGCTTAGCTCATCCTTTTCTCAGATTTCCTCTCGATTCCGGTAAGATTTCCTCCTAAATCTTGTACTTTCTTGATCTACACTCACTCCTACACCTTTCTATCTTTCAAATCTTAACTTTTAACCCTGAAATCATCAAGATTCAAGTGTTTTAGGATGATGTCATCATGGGTTCTTGAAGAACTTCATGTTTTGGCCTCAATCCACCAAGAATAACTTGGATCTAGCCGATTTCCACATAAACAAACAAAGATCTTTCATAGATCTAAACTTATACACGGTGAAAAGGATTGAAACATGGATTTTCCAACTTTCTTTCAACTCTTTTCCACTCAATGCCTTCAAACCGATAGAAACGGAGCCTGCGCCGGCTTACAAATCACTCCGGTGGTTGCATGGCTCAAGATCCGGGTTCTATCCACGAGGTTAACCGATTTCGGGTTAAATGTTAAACTCTGTTCCAAACAGTTCACCAGCCGGATTTGGGTGATTCCTGTCCGACCAGGGGAACCAAGTAAGGACGAGGGATCTATGGTTCGACTCGTTGCCAAAATACCTCAATAAAACGACAAACAAACAGAACAACCAAGTGTTAGACGAATAGGCTGATCAGGTCAGGGTGCTGACCGATCGGATTGCTGTCCGAACGGACAGCCAGCCGATCGGACAGTCAGCCGATCGACTGGCCAGCCGATCGGTTAACACATGGTCCCACACTAGATCAATTTATTTTGAAGACTAGTATTGAACGAACTGTTGTTCGATCGGACTACTGCCCGATCGGATTACTCTTCGGATCATGAGATACTATACTTCAACACTTAATCGATTTTTTCAACATGTTCGATGCACTAGGAGTGCCACCCGATCGAACACCCGTCCGATCAGGTGACACCCTGCTGAGAACTTGTCATGCTAAAAATACCTAACCGATCGGGTTGCCGACCGATCGAACAGCCGTCCGATCGACCGACCTGAAGAGTAAAGGTACTTCAATGTTTTCAAATGCTACAATGAAAACTTCAAAAGTCAAACCATCGTACACAAACACATCCTTCTCAAAGGAAGAAACAATCCACTCGAACAGCCATCCGATCGGCTTACCGACCGACCGGACAGCGGTCCGAGAGGACTGTCAACCGAACGGTCAGTCGCCCGATCGAACTACCGTCCGATCCATCAGCTGTCCGACTCTCCAACACTTGTTTTCCGTTTTACGCGTCACTTATTATTGTGCTATCAAACTATTCAGGCTAACCCTACTCGCTAAGCGCTCCCTTCAATCCATCAACCGCTGTGAGTATACTCGATCCCTTTTTGCTTGATGCACTTTTAGGTGTTACATACGTTACAACTATTCAAATCACATCAACCACACTACTCAATACTATTTGAACGCTAACCGTTAATGCATGTTATACGTGGCTTATGAATGCTTGTTTGTTATGTTTACACATGGAATGTTGTCTACCTGCCTTAGCAACGATAGTACTATAGTTTGGACTCAGCACCCGTTCACACGGGGGTTGTTAAGGACAATTACTTGCATGGATTACGGTGGTAATCATGTATTGCGAACTGCCCCGGGCAGTCAACTCGTAGTCATTGGTATCGATGGATCTATGTCGATAACTAACGTGCTTCATTTCGCTATGTGTTCGTGTTGGTTATGCGTAAACGAATTCAAACTTTATATGCTATTATCAAACTTGTATGCTCACCTTTACATTATATGTATTGACTTTATTTTAACGTATGTGACAGGTGCTTAAGTTGTTTGTATGCCTAGCTCACTGTGAAATCGAGGCTAGGAAAGGTCTAGGATGCTCTCTGCGCAGTGATGAAATCAAAGCTAGGAAAAGAGGTCCTAGAAACCAATAAATAAACTATCTATGTATAAATCTGAGTTGTCGGAACAGAATTACTTGCCTAGATTTTATTTGTAATAATTTGTTTACTGTTTGAGACATGGTATGGGACATGTTATTTAAATTGAATGGTAATGATAATTGTTATGGAAACTTCTGGACAATCTGTTTCGCTCAGTGCCATGCCCCGATGTTTCCGCCATCGGTTGGGGTGTTACAGATTGGTATCAGAGCCATAACTATAGGGAATTAGGCAAGACTCGACCTAGTCCGGGTCGATGTCTTAAATACCTAGTCTATAGTTAGGAACCAACAGACTTACTTGCGCATATCCGATAGGGATTTGTATGAGTTTACCGATATTTCTCACTTATGCTACACAATCACTGCACTCGAATTTTCAGCTATGAAAGAGCAATTAAGCCGAGATTAGGTGTGAAAACCGCAAACTCTAGACTAAAGTTGCTTGAACAACCCGCATTTTATTTACAAACAGAGAGAATTATGCCAAATCAGGAGTGAAATCCATATTTTGGTGAATAATCTCCTCCATTTTATCAAAACAGAAGCGAAGTTGTTAAGCCAGGGTTGAAACCCTAACATCGACGACTTGCTCCGCTCATTTTACAAACTCTCACCAAACTCTCGACGGACTCCAACGATCTGAAGTCACAATATGACTAGCGGGATGGGTGCCAAACGCCCAAGAATCGAGGCAAAGGCATTGTCCTGAAGGTCAAATGTGCACAACGGATCCTTGCGAATAGTCGAATCACTTTGGTTAGTCGAAGTCTACTAGCCGCAGACAATCTATTTCTCGATTTTTATGTGTTCGATTCTGATCCCGCAACTGCCGACTCTGATGAGTCGTCGATTTTATGTGCTAAATGTGTGTTTACCTGTTTACGTGTTTAAACTTTGGAGATTCACTCGATTTTTGCTTTCACTTCGATCAACACATACGACTCGCACTGCATTTCTATCCCAAAACGTTAACAAATCGTTGAATTGTGGACGACCTTATGCTACGATGTACGCCTATACTACGCTAATCAATATACTAGACAGGACCGTTATATTCGAGAAAATCGCAGACTTTAAATGATAGGTTTCTGTATTCTGACCGCCTCTGTAACTGCGTGTATATGTGCTTTTGTGTTTCTGTGCTCTATGTGCCTACGTGATTTCATGACTATGTGCTTCTGTGACTATGTGAATCCGTGATTTCGTGCCTATGTGTTATGTGATTACGCGTGTTACTGAGCTTTAGTAAGTAGTAGACGTGTGAGGTGAGATTCGGATACAATGTGTTGAGTCCTGTGACGATGTCTGTTGCAGACAATGTCGTCTGGATCCCGTCGTTCCCTACTTTCTCGTCAAGAAAAGAGAGACAAACGCCTTGCTGCCATCATCGCTAAAAGTGTAGCAAAGGATGTGAGTGATGTTTACGAGAACGTCAGCAAATCGTTTGAGGAATCGAGAACCGAAGCTCCTAAAGCTGCCACCAAAGCCTTCAATTTCAAGCAATTCAAGTCGTGTGGGCCAAAAGAATTCACTGGCGAGGGAGGTCCTACTGCACTATTCCAATGGTATTATTCCATTGAGGTCACTCTACGACAGAGTGGTTGTCCCGATGACCTCCGTACTCTGAATGCTACCGGCGTTTTCCAGTCCCGTGCACTAGACTGGTGGACGACCGAGAGGAACAAGAGAGAGAACGATGCAGCCTACGGTCTGTCGTGGGACGAGCTCAAGGAAGTCATGCTGGAAGAATTCTGCCCTCCTCATGAACGTCAGAAGCTAGAGGATGAATTTTGGCACATACAACAAAAAGATGGTGAAAATGCTGCACTCACTGCTCGCTTCAAACAGCTCAGCATCATTTGTCCCGATCAGGTCAAGACTCCAGATATGGCAATAAAGAAGTATATCTGAGCCCTGCCTGACTGTGTTGCCGATTTCGTGCAAGCGGCTAAGACTACAACGATCGAAGAGACTTATCTAGTGGCCGCTGAAATCAACGACAAACGGGTCAAGGCTGGTGTCTGGGATAAAACTTCAAAGCACATGCATCAAGCTACCAACGCCGCACCAACAGCTGAAACTAGGGCTGTTCATGAGCCGAGCCGAGCCGAGCCAGGCCAAGCTCGGGCTCGGCTCGATTATAAACCGAGCTGGCTCGGCTCGGCTCGGATTTGAAACCGAGCTGAAAATCTAAGCTCGGGCTCGGCTTGGTTTTAAACCGAGCTAGCTCGGCTCGGCTTGGTTTGGCTCGATTTTATAAAAAAAAACTAATATATACCTCTTAAAATTTAATAGCCTAAAATATTATTCAATAATTTAAAAGAATATATTCAAAATAAGTTCAACCTAATACAATTCAAACCAAAATCAAGTTTAACAACGCAAAATAAGTTTTAATGTCAATAAAATACATTATTAGTTCATTAGTATGGTAATCAATCTTTAAATATGCCATAAATATCAAATTACAAACCTATATACATGTAAATAATAATCAGTTTTTTTTGTAATATATTATAATGTATATAAAATTAAAACTTATTATAAGTAAAATAATTCGAGCTAAACCGATCTGAGCTACAAAGCGAGCCGAACCGAGCCAGCTCGGCTCGTTACGAGCCGAGCCGAGCTAGGCTCACTTTCTAACCGAGCCGAGCCGGCTCGGCTCACTTTTAAACCGAGCCAAATCGAGCGAGCTTTTTCCGAGCTAAATCCGAGCGAGCTTCGAGCAAGCTCCGAGCCGCGAGCTTTTTGAACAGCCCTAGCTGAAACCACCACCTCATCGAGCAACAAGAGCAAGAACAAGAGAAAGAACAACTCCAGTAACAAGAACTGTGCGATCACTGCTGCACCGATACAAGTTGTACCAGCCCAACAACGTCAAGTAGCGGCACCTGTGGCTAATGCACTGCCTGCCAAGCGTGCATACACTGGGCCACACCCGCTCTGCCCTACTTGTACCTACGATCACCCGACTACCATTGCTTGCCGTTTTTGTGCTCATTGCAATATGTACGGCCATTTCACCACCAACTGCCGTGTTCGACAAGCTCCTGCTCATCAAGCTCTACTCACTGCCCCTCAGGGTCAACAAGCTCCTCCGGCACCCGCGGTCAACGCTAGAGCCTGCTTCGCATGTGGCGATCCTAACCATTTCACCAACATGTGCCCAAACAGGGTGGTAAAACAAGAGCCCCATCAGCAGCAGCCTCAACAGTAGCAGCAACACCAGCAGCAACCGCAACAACAAGCAGCACGCGCACGAACTTTCAACATCAACGTGCGTCAAGCCCAAGCCGACAACAACGTGGTCAATGGTACGTTCCTTGTGAATGGTATTTATGCTTAGTGTTTATTTGATACTGGAGCCGATAATTGCTTTGTGTCGTTCGAATTCAAGAAACTCCTTAGTCGTAAACTCTCCCGACTCTCCTCGACGTTTGATATGGAAGTCGCTACCGGAAGAACTGTCGCCGTTAATTCTGTTCTTCGTGATTGTATTCTAGAACTCAACAATCACATTTTCCCAATCGACCTTATTCCGATGCAACTCGGAAGTTTTGATGTCATAGTAGGCATGGACTTTTTTCGCGAAAACCATGCTGAAGTTGTGTGCTTCGACAAGATGATTCGATTCTCGCTCGCGAATGGTGATTTATTGTGTGTCTACGGTGAAACTACTTAGAAAGGTCTCAAGCTCATGTCATGTGTCCAAGCTAGCAAGTATCTCCGTAAGGAATACAGAGCTTTCTTGGCTAACATTGTAGTAGCGGAGAAGGAAAAGAAAGAGAAGAAGGAAGTAAAAGACGTTCCTGTTGTTCGAGAATTTCCTAATGTTTTTACATAGGATCCTCCCGGACTACCGCCAAGTCGCGATATCGACTTTCGTATCGACCTCATTCCTGGAGCCAACCCTATTGCCAAAGCTCCCTACCGACTCGTGCCATCCGAAATGCGCAAACTCTCAAACCAACTCCAGGAATTACTTGAGAAAGGATTCATTCGCCCGAGCACCTCTCCTTGGGGCGCGCCAGTCCTTTTCGTCAAAAAGAAGGATGGGTCGTTCAGGATGTGTATCGACTATTGGGAATTGAATAAGCTAACTATCAAGAACCGCTATCCCCTACCTTGCATTGATGATTTGTTTGACCAACTACAAGGTGCTACGTGTTTCTCGAAGATCGATATATGCTCAGGCTATCACCAACTAGGCAACTACGCATTCAAGAGGAGGATATACCCAAAACCGCATTTCGCACTCGTTACGGCCACTACGAATTCGTTGTTATGCCATTTGGTTTAACCAACGCACCAGCGGTTTTCATGGATCTGATGAATCGCGTATGCAAACCATATCTCGACCGTTTTGTCATCGTATTCATCGACGATGTCTGGATCTATTCCAAATCGAAAACTGAACACGCGCAACATCTACGTTTGGTTCTCGAGCTACTCCACGGGAACCAACTCTATGCCAAGTTCTCCAAGTCTGAATTCTGGTTGGAGGAAGTTCAGTTTCTGGGTCACATTGTTAATAGTCAAGGTATTCATGTCGATCCTACGAAGATTGAAGCTGTCAAGAGCTGGATTACACCTAAGAACCCGTCCGAAGTTCGTTCTTTTCTCGAACTAGCGGGCTACTATCGACGATTTATCGAAAGATTTTCAAAGATCGCTGTACCACTTACCGCTCTCACGCATAAAGACAAGCCTTTTGTTTGGGGAACTGAACAAGAGTCTGCCTTTCGAACCCTCAAGCATAAGCTTTGCAATGCTCTTGTTCTCACATTGCCCGATGGAAACAATGATTTCATTGTCTATTCTGATGCTTCCAACCTTGGTCTTGGTTGTGTCCTCATGCAATGGGACAAGGTTATAGCTTACGCATCTCGTTAGCTCAAAATCTACGAGAAGAACTATACAACTCATGATCTCGAGCTAGGCGCAGTTGTTTTTGCGTTAAAGATTTGGCGACACTACCTGTATGGTACCAAGTGTACGATCTTCACCGATCATAGGAGCCTACAACATATCTTTAATCAGAAGGAACTTAATATGCGTCAACGCCGATGGGTAGAACTTCTCAACGATTACGACTGTGAGATTCGTTATCACCCAGCCAAAGCAAATGTTGTTGCCGACGCACTCAGCAGACGGAGTTATCTGCTTAGCACTCGTAATGTTCAAGCCCAACACGATCTCGAAACTATCATTCACGAAGCTCAGCATGCATGTTTTAATGAACGCACAATGAAGAAGGAACGAATCTACCACGATGGAGCCCAGCTTGTGAGCAAATCAAATGGGATATTCCACTTTCTAGACCGAATTTGGATCCCTAAACGGACCGATTTGCGACAGATTTTGATGGACGAAGCCCACAAATCCCGGTATTCCATTCATCCCGGCGCCGACAAAATGTACCAGGACCTTCGCTATAAGTACTGGTGGCCGGGCATGGAAAGGGATATTGCTCTCTATGTTGGAAAATGCCTGACATGTGCAAGAGTCAAGGCTGAATATCAAAGACCCTCTGGCTTACTCGAACAACCACCGATCCCTATGTGGAAGTGGGAGAGTATAGCTATGGACTTCATAACAAAGCTACCGCACACGTCATCAGGTCACGACATCATTTGGGTTGTGGTTGACCGATTGACTAAATCTGCTCACTTTTTGCCAATAC
>JARYGA010053122.1:0-62377 GCA_030545235.1 Helianthus tuberosus | reverse complement strand
TAAACAATGGTCACATGTGTGTCATTTACTTATGATATTCCAAGCAGTTGTTCTCATTACGCGTTTAGATTTCTTGCATGTGCAGATTCTAAAGGCAAGGAGAACATGGTCGATGACAAGCTTCGGAATGAAGACACGACGTGAAGGCACTCAAAAGACAAAGATGATCGAGCTGCCGCTGACCATCATCAACACCACAAGGATCTCACTTCATAAAGATAAAGACTTTCACGAGCATAACTCAAGGGGGAGCTTATGTTAAGGGGGAGTTTGTGAACACACTTCCTACATAAAACGGGGAGTTTGTTGGTACACTTTCTGCTTTCGAGACGTGAAGACTTTAAAGATCCTCCGACATTGAAGACGTGAAGAGACGTCAAAGACTTGAAGACACGAGAGATTTACAAGAATGAAGATCAAGACAAAATTATCTCAAAGATCGAGACAAAGCTACAGCCAAGGGGGAGTTTGTTGGTGCACTTGTGTCTGTACTTTGTCTGTATTTTGTCTTGTTACAGAATGATGTCTTTGTTAGTCCTGTAAGTTTGACCAAGTCAACCATCCTCCGGTTTGACTTGGCCAAACAGTCAACATTATGTTTGTAAGTTGTTTGGGTCGAAGGATGTGTCATCGAAGGATCACTTATATCCTTCGATGATGAGCTCGATAGATAGCATTCGATAGATGGACCACGAAAGATCCCATCTTTCGTGGTACATATGGATCCTTCGAGCTGTTTCTGGTCGACAGATGATCGTTCGACCAGTCTGCCTGATCCTTCGACCAGACCTGCTGTATTGGGTATAAATACCCGTGTGTTGTGTTCACTTGATAGAGTTCGAGAGTTAGACATTTTAGACAAAGGGAGAGCATTCTGTTCAGAGAACACACACACACGAAAGATAGAAAGTTTATAGAATACATCTGTAAACCTTGTGCTTGTAACCGAACCTTTCATACGCATTAATACAAGTGGTGTTAATCGTTGAATATTGCGTGTTGTGTTTATCATTGTGCTTGTTCTATCCCGGTTTGCATGCTAGCTTGGATTCCGCACTCGCTAGTGTGTTAGACATAACAAGGAATAGGTTAAACCTCAACCTCCGATATTCAACGATTAACACCACTTGTATTAATGCGTATGAAAGGTTCGGTTACAAGCGAACGGGGAGTTTGTTGGTACACTTTCTGCTTTCGAGACGTGAAGACTTTAAAGATCCTCCGACATTGAAGACGTGAAGAGACGTCAAAGACTTGAAGACACGAGAGATTTACAAGAATGAAGATCAAGACAAAATTATCTCAAAGATCGAGACAAAGCTACAGCCAAGGGGGAGTTTGTTGGTGCACTTGTGTCTGTATTTTGTCTTGTTACAGAACGATGTCTTTGTTAGTCCTGTAAGTTTGACCAAGTCAACCATCCTCCGGTTTGACTTGGCCAAACAGTCAACATTATGTTTGTAAGTTGTTTGGGTCGAAGGATGTGTCATCGAAGGATCACTTATATCCTTCGATGATGAGCTCGATAGATAGCATTCGATAGATGGACCACGAAAGATCCCATCTTTCGTGGTACATATGGATCCTTCGAGCTGTTTCTGGTCGACAGATGATCGTTCGACCAGTCTGCCTGATCCTTCGACCAGACCTGCTGTATTGGGTATAAATACCCGTGTGTTGTGTTCACTTGATAGAGTTCGAGAGTTAGACATTTTAGACAAAGGGAGAGCATTCTGTTCAGAGAACACACACACACGAAAGATAGAAAGTTTATAGAATACATCTGTAAACCTTGTGCTTGTAACCGAACCTTTCATACGCATTAATACAAGTGGTGTTAATCGTTGAATATTGCGTGTTGTGTTTATCATTGTGCTTGTTCTATCCCGGTTTGCATGCTAGCTTGGATTCCGCACTCGCTAGTGTGTTAGACATAACAAGGAATAGGTTAAACCTCAACCTCCGATATTCAACGATTAACACCACTTGTATTAATGCGTATGAAAGGTTCGGTTACAAGCGAACGGGGAGTTTGTTGGTACACTTTCTGCTTTCGAGACGTGAAGACTTTAAAGATCCTCCGACATTGAAGACGTGAAGAGACGTCAAAGACTTGAAGACACGAGAGATTTACAAGAATGAAGATCAAGACAAAATTATCTCAAAGATCGAGACAAAGCTACAGCCAAGGGGGAGTTTGTTGGTGCACTTGTGTCTGTATTTTGTCTTGTTACAGAACGATGTCTTTGTTAGTCCTGTAAGTTTGACCAAGTCAACCATCCTCCGGTTTGACTTGGCCAAACAGTCAACATTATGTTTGTAAGTTGTTTGGGTCGAAGGATGTGTCATCGAAGGATCACTTATATCCTTCGATGATGAGCTCGATAGATAGCATTCGATAGATGGACCACGAAAGATCCCATCTTTCGTGGTACATATGGATCCTTCGAGCTGTTTCTGGTCGACAGATGATCGTTCGACCAGTCTGCCTGATCCTTCGACCAGACCTGCTGTATTGGGTATAAATACCCGTGTGTTGTGTTCACTTGATAGAGTTCGAGAGTTAGACATTTTAGACAAAGGGAGAGCATTCTGTTCAGAGAACACACACACACGAAAGATAGAAAGTTTATAGAATACATCTGTAAACCTTGTGCTTGTAACCGAACCTTTCATACGCATTAATACAAGTGGTGTTAATCGTTGAATATTGCGTGTTGTGTTTATCATTGTGCTTGTTCTATCCCGGTTTGCATGCTAGCTTGGATTCCGCACTCGCTAGTGTGTTAGACATAACAAGGAATAGGTTAAACCTCAACCTCCGAGGGACCTACAGCATATGGTCTTAGTACCGAAATTTCGTTTGAGAGATTGCCGAGGTTCTGAGATATGTGGTCTTTATGCTGTTTATCAACTGGGTATCATGGTTGTTTCTTTTACCGAAACAAACAGAGACGAAGTCTAGATCTTCCATGATATCATACATACATGTAAATATTGCATTCGACCTCAATAAGTGATCAACAATCACATGTCCCTCAAATAAGTGATAATATATCACATTTATCCGGGAGTCAAGTTCGTCTCTTTGCTGTACGAAAGTACTGACCTGTTCACGGACTTGCTCTTGTGCCCTCATGCATCTGAAAATCAAGTTCCTCATCAATAAGTGATTTTATCACATAGGGCTTGTTTTCAATCAAAATAAGTGAGTTACTCACATCTTTTTATACGGCAAAACAGATGATAAATGGTATACTCACCAGTAAGATGAACTCTCGTGCATACCTTGATACGGGAATGTGTCATGATGTGGATGAACACCGGTCGGTAAGTATAAATCATACCTTAGCGTATCCCCTCGCCATGATTACATATGATAAGTTGAGCTTATGTGGACAACAATACCGATAATTGTTATAGGATGCTTATCTAAAGGTTAAACAAAAAGAACAACAAGAGCGTTTTGGCATGACCGTACACTGATATGATTCTCTTACCCTCGAAACTCCCAAAAAGAATGTTTGTATATATTTACTTTTCTTAGTTTCTGTAACTCTGTATATATTTATTTACTGCTTTCAGTCTTTAAATTTGAAATATTCAAAATTCCAAAAAGATTTTAGGTGTGTTTTAATTTAAACTTTATAAAAGCCAAAAAGATTTTATTTCTACTTTAGTTTTGATTAACCGATGTTGGAACTCAAGTCTTCGTTGCCTGAAATCTGATGAAAACCAAAACGACTAAATCTTCATAAACGGTCAGAGTTTGCAAGTTTTGAAAGTTAATAATCAAAATTGAAAAATCTGTTAACTTTTCAAACTAACTGTCGGACGGTTGTTGAAAATATGGTCACATGTGTGTCACTTGTTTAATGTTAACTATATTCCAAGCGTTTGTTCTCATTACGTGTTTAGCTTTCTTGCATGTGTAGACACTAAAGGCGAGGAGAACATGTTCGATGACAAGCTTTGGAATGAAGATCAAAAGATTCACGAGCATAATCAAAGGGGGAGTCTATTGATACACTTCCTAGATAAAAGCGGGAGTTTGTTAATACACTTTCTACTTACAACATGTGAAGACTTTGAAGATCCTTTCCGAGAAAAAGGACCATCAAGAGATGGAGAACGAAATTACGAACCTCACGAGCAGCATCCAAGGGGGAGTTTGTTGATACATATTAAGTGGATACGGTTCGGCTCGGTTCGACTCGGCTACGAAGTGAAGGCCGTAGTCAAGACAACCTCCTGTCTTGACTCGGTATGCTTTTTACTTTGTATCGTACGATGTTCATGTAACTGCGTGTGTGCAGTATGCATGATAGATTATAGTTTATGATTGTTTGTTGTTTGTTTGTTCTAAAGCCCAAGTCAAGGCCCAAAGCCCAACATACATGATGAAGTCCCTGAAGCCCAACATGAAGACCAAAGCCCAATCTCATATAGATTTCGTCCATGTCCTTGTGGTGAAAACACTTTAGGTGAAAACCACTAAGGACGAAAACACATCGGACGAAATCCCCTGAGGTGACGAAATCACCCTGATTTCGTCATGATGATCTGATTTTGTCAATGGGTTTTCGTGGGCATCTTGTTTTCGTTATGGCTTTGGTATATATACCCAGATAACAGACAGAACACAGTGACGAAGTCTGAATAGATTTGAGAGCGAACACACTGTAAACACACACACTGAGTGATGCAGTGAATTGGTAAACCTATTTTAAAATACTTCAGAGTGAGTTTAGTTATCAATAATAAACCAACTAGGGACTAAAATTTTATACTTGAACATTTGCTTTCAATCAAGAACATCACCAAGTGTGATTGTAGTACAACATCATTACCATGGATTTTAACTTAAAACGGTCTTAGAGAATGAAGTGTACCTAGATTTCACGCGTCGCTTGTAGTAGTTAAGATATAAGAGACACAACTCATACTCAAGAAGATACGCATTATCAGTAGGAGTTAACGAAAATATAACCTGAGAAAACCTTGGCATGAGGCCTAACCATCATTGAGGTACAAAGGGTAAGATATAGTTTCTTTCTTAAAAAAAATATATTGATATATAATGTATTCAAAAAGTTCAAACAAGAAGCAAAATAATTTCTCCTAGCGTAACTTGCCCTCCATCAGAGTTGAAACTATCGGACACGTGTAAAACCATAAGCTACCATAACTATTTATCTAGATTAAAGACTTCAACTTCTATACTACAGCTTGTAAACTTTATTAAGATGAAACACAGAAGCATTGAACAGTGAACAGACGCTTGCGTTGTTGCACTCTTCAAGCTTGTTGAAACCATTGTTATTCTTTGGCTATGACCACCCAACTGTTGGAAATTAAACTAAACTTTGTATTTATTAGCCTTATAATTTTGTAAATATGTCACAATTATATGTTAACATAAGTCCTGTAGTTAGGAGGCGGATATGACCGTTTATATGTGGCAGCAACCTATGAGATTAAGATTGAAGGAAGGAGTTGTGATGTAATCAGTATTCATTACAAGCATGGTTCTGATGAAACTAACTCCATTATTGTTAAGAAAATGATAAAAAGAAACCGATGAACTTGATTCAAGTCAAGAAAAAACAAAAAGTAACAAAAGTGTGAAGATCAAAGTCAATTCCATTGGCAATGAAACATAGAACTTGAAAGAAAAATTTGAAGATTTATCTAATGTTGGATTAATCGGGTTTGGTTCACAGGTTACGGTTCATTTACGGGTTGAGAACCGATTAGAAAATGGGCAATCCAGCAGCAAACGGATCACAGGTTTATAATTAGTCTTGTGTTGACCAAGTTTGTTAGAGGTAGATGTCATGGAGAAGTGTACGTTGGGAGTTGTTGCTACAAAACAGGAGTTCGTGGGTTTTTAATTTTTTATGCATGTGACTTAATTTGTATCTTTAATTATAAATAGGGAGTAGCATCAGGTTTTATTTGTGACCCATATTTCAATCGAACACAGTAGCCTTCTTCATTTTTTTAACCTTCTGCAATTGTTCTTCTCTACAATTCTACATACACGCGGTTGGATCCCACTGACCGTGCGTAGCTGATGATTGTGGAGTCAAAGTTGTTTGAGTCCACGCGGTTGGATCCCACTGACCGTTTGTTCCCATTTTAAAAATTTAATTTTCACAAACTATGTTAATATCTCGAATGATAACAACCAGCCGAAGGATCCCTGATCGAAAGACCTGAAAAACACAAACTTGTTAAACTTAAACAGACTAGGATCGAAGGAACAGAACTTGTTCGAAGGATCAACAGTGTTCGAAAGATCACTGTTGAGTTTCGAACAAAGATTTCGAAAGACTCTCCAATCGTAGGATCCTTATCTTTCGAATAAGAGCTGTAGATCGAAAGATATATCCTTCGAAAAGATTCCTTGGATCGAATGATAAGTCACAGACTTCGAAGGATGTTCGAAGGATGATTATCTATCGAACCTCCTTTGATCGAAAGATGATCTTTCGACTTCGAAGGATATCCTTCGATCTGCACTGACAAAAATGACAAAAGTGACAGGTTGGGGAAAAAGGTGATGGGTTGGTAGAAAGCTTTCGGCAGAAGGTATGGTCAGACCATACTTTCTACCAAAACAGATTTGAACAATAAAATATTACCAAGAAAAACAAGGTTCTGATCCAGAAACCGGTCACCGGAGTAAGCCGGAATTTGGCCGGAAATTACCAAACTTCTTAAAAACAAGTTTTTAAGTTACCCAACCCGTCCTTTAACACACCCGGTTAGTTTAGAACACGTTTTTATGTCGAGAAATGCAAGAAAAACACTAAAAACGGGTGCTAAACCAGTGAGTTTTGTCCAAACACTCCAAAGTCTTGTATAAACTCGGTTTTTAACAAGGAAAAGAGCCACGGCTCTGATACCACTTGTAGGTCCCTCGGAGGTTAAGGTCAAACCTATTCCTTGTTATGTTTAAGACACTAGCAAGTGCGGAATCCAAGCTAGAATGCAAACCGGTAGTTTATATGAGAACACAAGCCACAAAGAGAAAGGTAGACACACGAGATATCAAAGTTTTCTCTTGTATTTCAGTGGACACGGTTACAGCCCTTGACCACAGAAAATAAGCTCTCTACGAGACCAAGTTCACTCACTTCTCACACTTTTCACCCTGAAAATGAAGTGAACACAATACATGGGTATATATACCCAAACACAGATCGTCTGGTCGAAGGATCAGATAGACTGATCGAAAGATCATCTATCGATCTGAAACCTATCGAAGGATCCACATATACCTCGAAGGATGATATCCTTCGAGGTCCATCTATATCCATCGAGGGTTTATCCTTCGAGCTCATCGAAGGATATAAACAATCCTTCGATGACTCATCCTTCGACACAACATCTTACAAACCATGTGTTAACTGTTTGGTCAAGTCAAACCAGGAGGATGGTTGACTTGGTCAAACTTACATCGAACACACATATTAACAAACCTAAGACGTAACTCAGACTAACATAAGACATCGTTTTGTATCATGACAAAATACAGACAAAGCACAGACATAAGTGCACCAACAAACTCCCCCTTGGCTGTAGCTTTGTCTCGATTTTCGTGTCTTCAAGTCTTTGACGTCCTTTCAAGTCTTCACGTCTTGAAAGTAGAAAGTGTACCAACAAACTCCCCGTTTCATGTAGGAAGTGTGTTGACAAACTCCCCCTTAACACAAGCTCTCCCTTGGCTGTAGCTTTGTGAAATACTTGTTCTTTATGAATTGAGATCCTTGTGGTGTTGATGATGGTCAGCGGCAACTCGATCATCTTCATCACTTGAGTGCCTTCACGTCGTGTCTTCATTCCGAAGCTATAAATACCATCTAGACGGGAGAGATTAGAGATGATAAACAAACAACTTTGTATTAATCCGGTAGTAAAACATTACAAATCGGCCCGATTACATGATAACCGAACCAATACCAAAGAAGTATACATCCGGGGAGAGACCAAGTGGTGATCTCTCCCGGTGAGGTCTCAAACCTCCTAAACACTCCCCAGTGTTGCAAATGGCATGGGTTTTCTATTTATAGTCACACCCCTTGTCTTGCAAACACACATGGTCAACCGAATAACCCTCTCGTTTGACCACTTCAAACGAGCGGGTCTATACACGTTCGATAGACCGTTTCACTAACTATTACAAATTCAGCGTAAAATAAAACTAATCTATTCGACAAGCATCGGACACAAAATCTGCATCAACAGGTACTCATGTCAATTTTACCTATTTAGTACTCGTACAAGTGCTCAAAAACTAAATAAAAACAAAATGGTACCAAAGCCAGTACCGTACCGAAAATACCTGTACTCGTACCTGTACCGTACCTATATTTTTGGTACGGTATTTGATACCCAGTTTTGTTCAAATTCGGTAACGGTATTTTCGGTACTGGTACATGTATGGGTATGGGTACGGGTATTGTACCAATCCCATCCCTAATTCTTGCTGAAATATCCAACACTTTGAGCTCTTTCTTGGCTGATCTAGAAAGTTCCTTGGCTGCACTTATGATAAGCCTTTTCTAGATGTTTCCTTGATAATATATTAATCTTTACTTGATGATTCAATAATGATCTAGTGCCTTCTTCGTTGGATCCTTTATGGCTGAATTTTCCAACCATTTCTAGAGTGTTCCGCAACTTTGTAGCTTGATCTTTGAGACCAGAATTTTGTAGCATTCTTCGGAATGTTCCAGCAGCCCTTGACATGCCCTGAATAGCCCGTAAGGTTTCGGAATTGTGGTGTAAAGATCTGATTTTCAGGCGGGTCGTGACATCCTCCCCCCACCTAAATTCGCAACGTCCTCGTTGCGATTCTTGAGCATCCTCGACCTTGTCTTTGTGAGCTGCAATGCATATATGTTATTTAATGAACCATTGTAACTGGCTTGGATTAGGGTTTGAATTAGGTTTTCCTTGAGGACATTTAATTATTTCTTTGGCTTAATAGTATCGTTTAAACATGTTTTTGACGTAAATATCTAAAATCACAAGACCAAATCATATAGTAAATCCTATGATAACAATAATAAGGCAATGTTAGATGTCTAAGGTCGTGCGTTGTAGAATGGCGAGGGGTGCCACATCACCCGTTAACGGGCTGAACACCGCCCCCTCCATTATTTGGTTTAGTTATTGGAGCCATAGCAATTCAATTAACAGTGCCATTGAGAAAAAGGCGGGTATGATGGTGGAGCACACACCAATCAAATCCAATCACATCATTTTGTTTTTTTCTTTAGTTATTCCACAACACATTGTTAATTGGTATCTAGTTATTCCTAAAGTTCTTATGTGGAAGTTACATGACTGTGTGTGACAATGGTTTAGTTATTCCACAACATATAGTCGAAGGTGAAATAACTTGAATACCACATACATACATACATCGTATCCTTAGCTAGATGCTTCTAGATTAAAGATAAATTTAAAAGAAGCAAGTTTTGTTGTTTGGAAATGAACTTTGTATCTATAATTGATCAAATCAATTTCGTTTGATGGAATAGTTTGTTTTGCTATGTGAAGACATATATGATGAGAGTTTGAAAATTTTTCATTAGAGAATCTATATACCAACATATATCTAAATAGTAATTAATTTTTAACTTATGCTTGAACCACCCACATTGACATTAGATACCAACAAATTTTATGATTGATTTGGATACTCCTTTTTTGTAACAATGGTAACTCATTATCACTCAACTCACGAAACTCGTCAATACACTAGAACAATCTTATCCGAATGAAAGACAATCTAGTGGCTTGGAGGTTTAGAAATTAACAGACCCGCTAAAAAGGAATTAATCAATTTATATTTTCTTGTTGTGTGTGGATTGCGTCGGTGTATGTAAGCCGAAAAACCTTTCAATTGTTTTCTTGGTGCATATGTAAATTGTTTTCTTGGTGCATATGTGGAAATAAACTTGGCACTTCGTGGGGACCACATCATATTTCATTTTCGAAAGCCAATCATTTTCTTCTGATGGTAGATTATAATGCCAATCAAATCCATGTTGCTGTCAAGCTCTTCTTTGCATTCATTTTTGCACGTTCCGGTCTAGGTCTAGATGGAGATCTCAAAAATGCTATTGTTTTCCATTTGGCTAAGGTTTCCTCATCCAAAGTAGTTCACGGTCTTTAAGCTACATCATTTCTATGGATCAAAGTAGTCATATAATGTTTTCGCATCTCGGATTGCATGCTCTCGTGATTTGATTCCAATTTGTATTGTAAAAGCTTAGTAATGTAACTCGATCTCTCTTTGCAGTCAACAAAAATAAAAAAACACTTGATGGGAAAACGACGCGCAATGAAAAACACAATGTATAAGACATACATGTCGATATATTATTATTGATGGATATTTTGAAAGTTGCGAATATTATCCTCTAAAGTATATGTATGTAGTGGCGGACCCATGAATTATTTGCTGGGGTGCGGATGAGGCGTTTAACCATATTTTCAAGGGTTGCGGTCCCTTTTTTTTTTGCCTAAAATATACACTAATTTTTTTTTCAAGGGGTGTGGCCGCCCACCCATGACTGTGGGTAGGTTCGCCACTGTATGTAGCTATTTTTCGATGAAATATTAACTTTGGTTTATATTTTAATTTTTAAGAATTAGGTACAAGGTTATCGTGATAAGCTAATATTAAAAATTAAATTTTTAGTTATATATAATTAGTAAGTACTTGATTATATTGTCATGTAGGCCATATACATGTGTAATTTTGAGCTATTTTCAGAAAACAAATTAAGATGGTATCAAGCATTTAATAGAAATAAAAGATATACAACAAAATAATAAAAAGAAAACAAAGATTCATGCACCAACGGTTAATTACAAAGGTCCAACATGGTAGATATTAATTACTAAAGAACTTTTGTTATTTTAAATTTCAAACTCATATGCGTTACATTTTAGGGATCCCCCCAAATCTTTCTCGTTTCCCGCTCCTAATATGAATGAAGACACCACTAGTCCTTTTTATATACAACCTTAATTTACCCTAAGTCTCACCCCCAAATCCATTTTTCATCAATCTCTCTATTGAAATGCCAATCGGTAGCTCACCAATCCCAAATAGCTTGTCTGGCTTTCAAGTTTTGTTGGTAGAAACTGAAAAAAGATCACTCCGGCACCATGCATACGTGCTTATACAGACCTCATTTAGAGGTAGTCTCTCTCTGTCATCTCACTCCTTTGTGTGCGTGCGCGCACGCGTTATTTAGTCGTAGCATGGTCATTTTGGTTTTGATGTTATTTTAAAACAAATCTTTATATTTTGGTAAGATTCCGTTCATGGATTGAAGTTAGGTTCACAAGCTTTGATTTCATAAAAAAAACAAACAAAAATGGATTGAAGTTAGATTCACAAGCTTTGATTTCATAAGATAAGGGTTTAAAGTTGGCCTACAATTTTCAAGATTAAAGATCAGAAAAAGATGAAAATAATTTTTTGTTTCTACAAATCTTTCATTCTCAGTGATTATGTTATTAAACATGTTTGTTTTATATGTTTAGATCTAAATGGTTACCTTACTTTTTTTTTGTATATATATGAATTTTATTGTTTATTCTTTTTCTTTCTCTTTTTTGTTGATTCAAAAATCATTTATTAAATGTCACTTTTTTTCTCTTTTTTGTTAATTCTAAAATCATTTATTAAATGTCACTTTTTTTTCTCTTTTTTGTTAATTCTAAAATCATTTATTAAATGTCAATTTGATTCAAATATTAAGTTATAAATTAAACATTTATTTTTCTAATCCTTATAGTTATTTTCAAGAGTAAAATGCCAAAATGGGGTCCCTGAGTTTAGGTCACTTTTACCACTTCAGTCAAACTTTTTGTATCCAGGTCCCTAAGGTTTCAATTTTGTTATCATTTCCTTTCAATTGGCAAACAAGGCTAGAAATGTCTACTCTTTTTGTCGTTTTTCTAGTTAAATGATGGAGTTCCTGAGGGAGTTTAGACACAAAATGATGATTATACCCCTTCATTTAAACGAGGAAACTACAAAAAAGGGAGAGGGTAACAGAGATTTCTAACTCACTTTGCCAATTGGATGGAAATGACAACAAAAATAAATCTCAGGGACCCAGATACAAAAAGTTTCATTTTTAAACTTTTGGACTGAAGTGATAAAAGTTACCTAAACTCAGGGATCATTTTAGTATTTTACTCTTTTTTAAAGTTTGTGTTTTGTATGAACATATTAAGGTAATTATTTGACCTACTTATTTAAGGTTATTTGTTGGTTTCAATCCGACTTGTTTTAGCCTAAGTATATTTCGCCATGTACAAAAAGTTTCTGGTTCTTATTTGACATATGTTTTATTAGATTTTAACCATATTCTTGTGGTTGTGATAGAAAGTAGTGTGTTTGTTTTGTACGCCATGCTAAATGACCTTAGACAAGTGACTCAACATGGTTATTGTAAGAGGTGTTAAAAAATCAGATCCAAAACCGAACCCGAAATATTCCCGAAAATCCTTATCCGAAATATCCAAAAATTTCTGATAGCTTTTCGGATTCGGATAATTGGATTATCTATCCGAAAACTAAAAAAATATTGTAAATATATTATATGGGCACCATGAACTTGTTTTGAATGTTTTTTGTTGTTTGAATTGTTTAAGTTTAATTCATCCACGTTTTTTCAATGTTTGAAACTT
This sequence comes from Helianthus tuberosus, assembly GCA_030545235.1. Classification (NCBI taxonomy): domain Eukaryota; kingdom Viridiplantae; phylum Streptophyta; class Magnoliopsida; order Asterales; family Asteraceae; genus Helianthus; species Helianthus tuberosus. The sequence continues at coordinate 49,648 of JARYGA010053122.1, read as the reverse complement.
GGAATATCGAATTCAGATTTAGTTTTAACCTAAGGAAACACATTTTTATTTGTTTTTTAAACTAGGATATATTGTTTAAACACAAAATCCGTATCCGAAATTTCAGATTTTTGATCCAAATTTCGGATATGGATTCGGATATTAATATTAATATTTACTATCCTGTGGATATCCGAAATTCGGATAATCCGATCGTGAACATCTCTAGTTATGGTAAGCCGAGTGTGTTTACTGGTCTTAATATGTTTTTAAACTAGTACTTTTGTTTCCTATTATTTACGAGGCTATTCAACCAATCTGTTAATTATTATTTTTTGATGTATGTTGTTCAGTTACATCGACAGTGAAAGTTTCAGAAGCATTGTCGATGATAATCCATGGGAACCCATTTGATTGTGTCTTGGTCGATGCTCAAAACCATGACATGGATCTGGTAGATTTCCTCCGCACAGTTTGGACTCATCGGCCGAATTTACGTATAATAGGTAAGATTTAGCATACTGAATAGTTCACAATTTCATGCAACTATCTTAGTAGAAACACATATAAAAAAGAACAAAATAACTTTTTTTTTAATTATTTATCTTTCTGAATTTTTCTTTGAAAACCCCATGTAGTGATGACTGCAAGCGAATCCCACATGCAACTTGCTAGAGAAGGTCTAGCAAATGATGTGATTTGGTTTCTCCGTAAACCATGTGCAGTTAGCAAAATTTGTGATATCTTGCAAAGGGTATGCGAAAATAGAACAGCCGTCGGAGAAGGCACCTCGACTGGAAAACTACCTGAACAAAATCGAAACGGCAAAATGGTCCAAAAGGCTGATACCATGTTCCCATCAACAGCTTTCAACGTTCCAGTGATCAATAGTAACGCATCATCAAGCAAGGGCTATCATCAAGGCCTAAACATCAACCCACAGAAGTATGGTGTCATGCCACCAGTAGCCTATGTGGACATATCTAGTGATGATGATAATATGGATACTGCAAACAAATATGGTAAAGCCAAAAACAAAGATAAAGGAAAGAAACCAATGGAACAAAAGAGAAAGAATGAACCACTAGCCAAGCATGGCATAAATCGTCAAAAGAGAAAAGATACCAACTTATGCATCGACTGGACTTCTGCGCTTCTTGGCAAATTTCAGGAAGGGTCGACTTCACTCCACAAAGAAGGTACTGTACATCTACCCAAACATACATGTTCTTGTATAGTAATATTAATCTATCTAACACATGGAAAGGAAAGCAATGCTAATGTTAACATTTCTTATTGGCCCTTTTAATCGTATCGATTCATCATACAGTAACAGAAATCAAAGATGTATGAACAACAGTTATATAAGAGCAAACTGTATTAGTGATTATGTGAGGAACTGAGAACAGGTATGTTAATAATGACAGGTGACAACCCTTTCTTAGGTTGCCAGAATGTGGTGGCGAACTGACACGAGGTTTCACTAAAACAACACATCGTATCATTTAATCTAGATACTAATTACAACATGAGCCCAAACTTTCTAACATTTACATTTAGGGTATTAACTATGCTAACAAACATTAATTAACTATGTAACAAAAAGTTAACTGATTGGGATTAACTCCAACAATCACCGACTTAATCTCGATCATCTTCTAGTAGCTTCTTGATGGCTAAGAGCTACGTTTGCTCAAATGGGTCCTTGGCTCAATGCTATGCGTAGTTGCCGTTTTCCTTTCACAAAGTCTTGAATTGCTTCCTCAGTGTCCCATTTGAACATTCCGACTTCAATCCATGCAAGTTAAAGAGACCAACTTATAATTCCTTTTGATGTGCTTATTTCCCCTTCTGGTACTTTTGATCAGCTTAATTCCCCTTCCAGTACCATTCTTTTGATGATGGATTCCGAATAAAGCCCCTACTATCACCTTCATTCAGTCACTCATATAGCGATTTTCAGTTTCCTTTTTCCAAATTCTATGAATTGTGACTTTGTTCAATTGTTCATATAGCGATTTTTGTTCTTCATGTTCCTCCCTTCTAATCACACTTCTTGCGATTCTTCTTTCAAATATACAAGTTTGAGATCTCGTCTTTAATGGTGTTAGCAACAAGCCGTAGTCTTAATTCAATTTCAAGCAACAAGCCGTAGTCTTAATTAAATTTCAAGGCTTCAATGCCATGATTTAGCGATCTGCAAATCAATAAAGTCCTCGGTCCTTCGGGATTTATTTGTGGAGCCAGTCTTGATTTCAATTATGATAAATGGTCCTTGAGGTTTGGTGTATTCTTTCTGACTATTCGTTTTAAGGCTTCTTGATGGTTTAATTTTGACTCTTAGTCTAAAAACCTGCATCCGTGCACAATTAACACCTATCGTTGTGATTTTTAATGGTTATCCCATGAACCAATGATTATGTTCTTCTTCTAGATTCATTCTTCATTTTGACGTTGCTCTGATGCCAATTTATTGGCCCCTTTAATTGGATTGATTCATCATACAACAATAGAAATCAAATTCCTATGCACAACAATTACATAAGAATGAATTGTATTTATGATTATGCGAAGAAAAGATATGTTACAAATGACCAGCAACACCCCTTTTATAGGTTGCCCAAACTTTCTAACAGTTGCACTTAACTATACTAACGCACATAAATTAACTATATTTAACCAAATTCTAACTGATCAAGTTTAATTATAACATCTATTTTTGCTATATTCCAAGTACTTTATTCCACTACTGGTAGCATTGATTGATGTTCTGTATTTTTCTATACTTAATCCTCATGCTTTTTTCTTGCAGGAGCTTATCCAAAGGCAATGATAAATCACTACATGCCAGGCCATGCTCATGCTCAAGTTATGAGTCCCTTACAGGTAATTACACACACGTTCAAACTATAAAAAAGACCAAAAAGAACTTCAAATTAGGCTATGTGTTAATTCACATGAGGCTAAGTAGATTCACACAGGAAGGTTATATGACCAAAAAAAAAAAAAAACTTTTTAATACACGTATTAATTGATTTGTTGAAATGTGAATGATCCATAACAGATTAAAGCTCATGTGAATTCTCACATAAATTAAGGTTTTCCTTTTTTTTCTAGTTTTCATCTAAACATCCACGAATATTCTTGACTTAATCACATGTGAATCAACATGTAATTTCAGGATTCATTTGACCCAAAATTATAACTATATCTATGTCTATATTCGCATAGCTAGGTTCATATTCAATAGAGTGTGCCTATTGGCACACTAAAGTGACTATTGGCACACCAAACCCTAGCAAAATTAGGGTTTATCTACGCTGCGTATTGGTCAATACGCAACGTAGATAAACCATAGATCTCAGTGCCTGATAACTAATCATTGCACAGAAAACAAGGTGTATATACGCTGCGTATTGGTCGATACGCAGCGTACATAAAACAACTGCAAATTTGGGGTCATTTTGGTAGGTTTGAAGAGTAAAATTTTTACTAGGTTTATATACGCTGCGTATAGGTCAATACGCAGCGTATATAAAACAACTGCAAATTTGGGGTCATTTTGGTAGGTTTGAAGTGTCAAATTTTTTCCAGGTTTATATACTTATAATTATTATTATTATTATTATTATTATTATTATTATTAAGGTAACTTTTTTTTAGCGTTTCATGTCTCTAACTGATTTGAAGAATTGGGTACAAGAAACGGGAAAGAAGTATGGTTACGTAATTGTTACCCGCCGATCAAAAATTATACACTGCGTATTGACCTATTTGGTCATTTTATGAAACTCACACTTCAGGGACTAATATGGTCATTATTGAAACTATTTTAACTGAATGGTTTAGCCAGGTTAACTTTCATATAAAGATTTCTTCTTTAAACACTAACTCAGTTAGCATACTTAACTGAACAGTAAAGGGACAATTTTTGTGAATTTTTGAAACTTCAAGGACCGTTTTTGTAAATTTTCGAAACATCAGGGACCATTTTTGTAAATTTACAAAACTTCAGGGACCATTTGTGTCAATTTTCAAAACTTCAGGGACTATTTTTGTAAAAATTGAAACTTCAGGGACCAAAGTGTAAATATTTCAAAAATCTGTAAAATGGGGGTATTCTTTAAAGAACCGGCCCTTGCAAGGATCGAACTCGTGACCTATCGTTTACAACCACAACTCCTTAACCAGTTTATCCTCCTACTATGTGATACCTCATTTATTTGAAACGGATTGCCCGGGGTAGATGGTTCATAAAGTGATGTGTTACGGGGCTCATAACCATATCCACCATGTTCTTCGTATCCACCGTAGCCTCCGTATCCACCGTATCCACCTTCACCCCCGTATCCACTGTATCCACCTTCACCCCCGTATCCACTGTAACCACCTTCACCCCCATATCTATCGTATCCACTGTATCCACCTTCACCCACGTATCCACTGTATCCACCTTCACCCTCGTATCCACCTTCACCCCCGTATCCACTATAATATCCGTATCCACCTTCACCCCCGTATACCCCGTAACCCGGATACGATTGCTGCGTCGGGTAATATGGTTCATCAACAGGTGCATTCTCAGCACCCTATCCACTTTGTTGCACGTACGGAGATTCATACCCGTATCCGTAATTCGGATACACTTGATGCGCCTGGTAATTTGGTTCATCAACAGGTGGAGTGGGAGTCTTGTTCAAGTCTGGCAACTGTGTTTTTTGATCAACAGGGACTCCAGACACAACCTCCTCCTCATTGGCATCATTTGCTCCCCTTGTGTCGTTAGAATAGCGATTACCGAAATAATTATTGGTCCAAAATGATGACATTTTAACAAGATTGAGCAAAAAACATAATAAATGATTTTGGTTTGGGGTGTAAACTGTTTACTGAAGAAGAATATGAAAAACAGAAGAACAAATGAAATGCGAATGGAAATGAAAAGAAAGCAGTGCTAAATAAGTTTTTAATGGAAGATGAAAAGAAAGCAATACTAAAGAGACTTTCAAATTTACTGAAATAGGCAGCGTATAGCTCTCTACTCCCCGTATTACTTTATTCACGTGCCTGACAACATCGCATCAGTGTCAAATCAGTCTTACATACGCTGCGTAGAGGCCTCTACGCAGCGTATGTAAACCCTAAGTGTGCAGATAGGCAAACATGGTGTGCAAATAGTGAGAGCCATTCAATATGTTTTAATTGGCATATGTTAGTTTTAACAAAGAATTATTCTTGGTTTGTCCCTTTTTAAATATTTCTAACTGCATGCTTGTATTCTAATTTGCTTTATTGTATGCTTCTATATTGTATGCTTTCAGAGAATCCAAGAAAGAGACAACTTTAATAAGAAACCCAGGGGCATTAATTACTTGCAAGCAGGAAGTCAAGCATATAAAAGATCTGGGCTATCAACCACATCTAATAATAATCTATCAAATAGTAGCCTCTGGAAAGCATTCAACCGTAATAAAACTGGCGTGTCTTATGCGATCTGCAACAAGATTGTGGGTGAATTGCGGGGAGGCCCACGACCCTTACCACAACAAATCACCAGTACCATCAATAACTCTGCTGGTGATCAGACAATCAAGTCTAATTACCAATTTCAGGCTCTAATAGGCGAGACTATGGCTAGATTTCCGGGAGGTCCACAACTTTTACCACAACAAATGACCACTACCATCAATAGCTCCGCTGGTGATCAGGCAATCAAGTCTGGTTGCCAATTTCAGCCTCTAATAGGTGACACATCTATGAGTAGTGGTTGTGCGGGTGCTGGTGGTAGTGCCTCTAAATTGCCAGGAGGTCCACAACTCTTACCACAAACCACTGCCATCAGTAATTCTGCTGGTTATCAGGCAATCAATTCCAGTTACCAATTTCAGCCTCTAATAGGCGATACATCTATAAGTGGTGGTTGTGTGGGTGCTGGTGGTAATGCCTCTAGATTGCCGGGAGGTCCACAACTCTCACCACAACAAATCACCACTACATCTATGAGTGGTGGTTTTGTGGGTGCTAGTCCGGGAAGTTCACAACAAATCACCACTACCATCAATAACTCCGCTGGTGATCAAGCAAGAAAGTCTAGTTACGAATTTCAGCCTCCAATAGGCGAGACATCTATGAATGGTTGCTGTGTGGGTGCTGGTGGTAGTGCCTCTAGATTGCCAGGAGGTCCACAAATCTTACCACAACAAATCACCACTAACATCAATAACTCCGCTGGTGATCAGGCAATCAACTCTAATTACCAATTTCAGCCTCTAATAGGTGATACATCTATGAGTGGTAGTTGTGTGGGTGCTGGTCCGGGAGGTCCACAACTCTTACCACAACAAATCACCACTACCATCAATAACTCCGCTGGTGATCAAGCAATCACGTCTAGTTACAAATTTCAGTTTCTAATAGGCGAGACATCTATGAGTGGTGGTTGTGTGGGTGCTGGTGGTAGTGCCTCCCGTCATGGCCTGGCACCAGTTGATCGTTTTGGAATTCCAATAGAGTCATGTGTAACTGTTGGTGACAGCGTGAAAGCTTCAAATAATCCTGGTTTAGATGATTTTACAATTCCTGAGGTTATTTCACATGATCTAGGAGGTGTTTCTCATCCTCAAGAATTTCAGGGCGATGGAGAATATTTATCTGATTTTGAGAAAGCCTTAGATATTTTTGTGAATGGAACCAGTTCTCCTCCTCCTAGCAGTTCAGGTGTTGAAAACAACAGTGAAGAACAAATACAAGCATCTGGGAATTCTATTGTCCCCTTGGTTGATTCAGAGGGTAGAGTTATAGACCATGAATGGTTTATAAATTTGCTCCATGATTAAAATGACTCTTAAGGTTCTACTGTGGAAAAATGTTCCCTGATGTTGTCCTCTTGGGGATATGATATTTTAGTGGGGTTGTAAGCTGTGATTGGTATAAATTGTTGTGGTAATCTTATTTGCCGCGGGTGATTCTGCATGCTGGTTCGGTTAGTACAACGTTAAGCTCTTATCAACTGAGTTAGGTTATTTCAGAGTTTTTCTTCTTGAGGTGTTTGTCTTCTTATTTTGGTGTTCTTCTTAGTCTCAACTTGTATCTGTTGTCTTTTGTGGTGCTGCCCTGCTAGATGCTAAAACTCTCTAGATCTTTTTAACCAATAAACTTTGGGAAAACGGCGGGCAATGAAAAACACAGTGTATAAGACATACATGGCGATATATTATTATTGATGGATAGTTTGAAAGTTGCGAATGTTATCCTGTAAAGTTTATGTATGTAGTGGCGGACCCCGGAATTATTTGCTGGGGTGCGGATGAGGCGTTTATCCATATTTTTAAGGGTTGCGGTCGGGTTTTTTGTCTAAAATATACAATAATTTTTTTTTTCAAGGGGTGCGGCCGCCCACCCATGACTGTGGGTAGGTCCGCCACTGTATGTAGCTATTTTTCGATGAAATATTAACTTTGGTTTATATTTTAATTTTTAAGAATTAGGTACGAGGTTATCGTGATAAGCTAATATTAAAAATTAAATTTTTAGTTATATATAATTAGTAAGTACTTGATTATATTGTCCTGTAGGCCATATACATGTGTAATTTTGAGCTATTTTCGGAAAACAAATTAAGATGGTATCAAGCATTTAATAGAAAAAAAAGATATACAACAAAATAATAAAAAGAAAACAAAGATTCATGCATCAACGGTTAATTACAAAGGTCCAACATGGTAGATATTAATTACTAAAGAACTTTTGTTATGTTAAATTTCAAACTCATATGCGTTACATTTTAGATGTCCCCCCAAATCTTCCTCGTTTCCCGCTCCTAATGTGAATGAAGCCATCACTAGTCCTTTTTATATACAACCTTAATTTACCTTAAGTCTCACCCCAAATCCATTTTTCATCAATATCTCCATTGAAATGCCAATCGGTAGCTCAACAATCCCAAATAGCTTGTCTGGCTTTCAAGTTTTGTTGGTAGAAACTGAAAAAAGATCACTCCAGCACCATGCATACATGCTTATACAGACCTCATTTAAAGGTAGTATCTCTCTGTCATCTCACTCCTTTGTGTGCGTGCGCGCACGCGTTATTTAGTCGTAGCTTGGTCAATTCGGTTTTGATGTTATTTTAAAACAAATCTTTATATTTTGGTAAGATTCCATTCATGGATTGAAGTTAGGGTCACAAGCTTTGATTTCATAAAAAAAGCAAACAAAAATGGATTGAAGTTAGATTCACAAGCTTTGATTTCATAAGATAAGGGTTTAAAGTTGGCCTACAATTTTCAAGTTTAAAGATCAGAAAAAGATGAAAATAATTTTTTGTTTCTACAAATCTTTCATTCTCAGTGCTTATGTTATTAAACATGTTTGTTTTTATATGTTTAGATCTAAATGGTTACCTTACTTTTTTTTTTTGTATATATAATCATTTATTAAATGTCACTTTTTTTCTCTTTTTTGTTAATTATAAAATCATTTATTAAATGTCACTTTTTTTCTCTTTTTTGTTAATTCTAAAATCATTTATTAAATGTCAATTTGATTCAAATATTAAGTTATAAATTAAACATTTATTTTTCTAATCCTTATAGTTATTTTCAAGAGTAAAATGCCAATATGGTTCCTGAGTTTAGGTCACTTTTACCACTTCAGTCAAACTTTTTGTATCCAGGTCCCTAAGGTTTCAATTTTGTTATCATTTCCTTTCAATTGGCAAACAAGGCTAGAAATGTCTACTCTTTTTGTCGTTTTCCTAGTTAAATGATGGAGTTCCTGAGGGAGTTTAGACACAAAATGATGATTATACCCCTTCATTTAAACGAGGAAACTACAAAAAAGGGAGAGGGTAACAGAGATTTCTAACCCACTTTGCCAATTGGATGGAAATGACAACAAAAATAAAACCTCAGAGACTAAGATACAAAAAGTTCCATTTTTAAACTTTTGTACTGAAGTGACAAAAGTTACCTAAACTCAGGGACCATTTTAGTATTTTACTCTTTTTTAAAGTTTGTGTTTTGTATGAACATATTAAGGTAATTATTTGACCAACTTATTTAAGGTTATTTGTTAGTTTTAAACCGACTTGTTTTAGCCTAAATATATTTCGCCATGTACAAAAAGTTTCTGGTTCTTATTTGACAGATGTTTTATTAGATTTTAACCATATTCTTGTGGTTGTGATAGAAAGTAGTGTGTTTGTTTTGTACGCTATGCTAAATGACCTTAGACAAGTTACTCAACATGGTTATTGTAAGAGGTGTTAAAAAAAATCGGATCCAAAACCGAACCCGAAATATCCCCGAAAATCCGTATCTGAAATATCCAAAATTACTGAGATAATTGGATTATCTATCCGAAAACTAAAAAAAGATAGTAAATATATTATATGGACACCATGAACTTGTTTTGAATGTTTTTTGTTGCTTGAATTTTTTAAGTTTAATTCATCCACGTTTTTTCAGTGTTTGAAACTTGGAATATCGAATTCAGATTTAGTTTTAACCTATGTAGGAAACACATTTTTATTTGTTTTTTAAACTAGGATATATTGTTTAAATACAAAATCCGTATCCGAAATTTCAGATTTCGGATCCAAATTTCGGATATGGATTCGGATATTAATATTAATATTTACTATCCTGTGGATATCCGAAATTCGGATAATCCGATCGTGAACATCTCTAGTTATGGTAAGCCGAGTGTGTTTACTGGTCTTAATATGTTTTTAAACTAGTACTTTTGTTTCCTATTATTTACGAGGCTATTCAACCAATCTGTTAATTATTAATTTTTGATGTATGTTGTTCAGTTACATCGACAGTGAAAGTTTCAGAAGCATTGTCGATGATAATCCATGGGAACCCATTTGATTGTGTCTTGGTCGATGCTCAAAACCATGACATGGATCTGGTAGAGTTCCTCCGCACAGTTTGGACTCATCGGCCGAATTTACGTATAATAGGTAAGATTTAGCATACTGAATAGTTCACAATTTCATGAAACTATCTTAGTCATCATCATCATACTCAGTAAATTCCACCAATAGCAAAGCTAAGGTAGGGTCTGAGAAGGGTAAGATGTAGACAGCCTTACCTCTACCCGTTAGGAATAGAGAGGCTGCTTCCAGTGAGACCCCCGGCTCGATAGTAGTTTTGCATCAAGCCTTGGACATAAGGCACATAACACTCAGCAATGGCCGATTAGTGCATGTACCCCCTTATCTTCGGCTATCAACGCCACCACATGATGCATGATTAACCATCCCCCTCTTTTGACGTTATTTTCACGAAATTAGTAAAATAACGATAAAATTAGTGCACTTTCACTTTTGCCCCCCGAGCGCCCACACATATATACATTATATGCGCATACCGCCATGAAACTATCTTAGTAGAAACACATATAAAAAAGAACAAAATAACTTTTTTTTAATTATTTATTTTTCTGAATTTTTCTTTGAAAACCCCATGTAGTGATGACTGCAAACGAATCCCACATGCAACTTGGTAGAGAAGGTCTAGCAAATGATGTGATTTGGTTTCTCCGTAAACCATGTGCAGTTAGCAAAATTTGCGATATCTTGCAAAGGGTATGCGAAAAGAGAATAGCCGTCGGAGAAGGCACCTCGACTGGAAAACCACCTGAACAAAATCGAAATGGCAAAATGGTCGAAAAGGCTTATACCATGTTCCCAGCAACAGTTTTCAACATTCCAGTGATCAATAATAACGCATCATTAAGCAAGGGCTATCATCAAGGCCTAAACATCAACTCACAGAAGTATGGTGCCATGCCACCAGTAGCCTATGTGGACATATCTAGTGATGATGATAATATGGATACTGCAAACAAATATGGTAAAGCCAAAAACAAAGATAAAGGAAAGAAACCAATGGAACAAAAGAGAAAGAATGAACCACTAGCCAAGTATGGCATGAATCGTCTAAAGAGAAAAGATTCCAACTCATGCATCGACTGGACTCCTGCGCTTCTTGGCCAGTTTATGGAAGGGTCGACTTCACTCCGCAAAGAAGGTACTGTACATCTACCCAAACATACATGTTCTTGTATAGTAATATTCATCTATCTAACACATGGAAAGGAAAGCAATGCTAATGTCAACATTTCTTACTGGCCCTTTTAATCGTATCGATTCATCATACAATAACAGAAATCAAAGATGTATGAACAACAGTTATATAAGAGCAAACTGTATTAGTGATTATGTGAGGAACTGGGAACAGGTATGTTAATAATGACCGGTGACAACCCTTTTGTAGGTTGCTAGAATGTGGTGGCGAACTGACATGCCGTTTCACTAAAACAACACATCGTATTATTTAATCTAGTTACTAATTACAACATTAGCCCAAACTTTCTAACATTTACATTTAGGGTATTAACTATGCTAACAGACATTAATTAACTATTTAACTTAACGCTAATCGATTGGGATTAACTCGAACAATCACCGACTTAATCTCGATCATCTTTTAGTAGCTTCTTGATGGCTAAGAGCTACGTTTGCTCAAATGGGTCCTTTGCTCAATGCTATGCGTAGTTGCCGTTTTCCTTTCACAAAGTCTTGAACTGCTTCCTCAGTGTCCCATCTGAACATTCCGACTTCAATCCAAATGCAAGTTAAAGAGACCAACTTATAATTCCTTTTGATGTGCTTATTTCCCCTTCTGGTACTTTTGATCCGCTTAATTCCCCTTCCAGTACCATTCTTTTGATGATGGATTCTGAATAAAGCCACTACTGTCACCTTCATTCACTCGCTCATATAGCGATTTTCAATTTCCTTTTTCCAAATTCTATGAATTGTGACTTTGTTCAATTATTCATATAGCGATTTTTGTTCTTCCTGTTCCTCCCTTCTAATCACACTTCTTGCAATTCTTCTTTCAAATATACAAGTTTGAGATTTCGTCTTTAATAGTGTTAGCAACAAGCCGTAGTCTTTTTTCAATTTCAAGGCTTCAATGCCGGGATTTAGCGATCTGCAAATCAATCAAGTCCTTGGTCCTTTGGGATTTATTTGTGGAGCCGATCTTGATTTCAGTTATGATAAACGGTCCTTTAGTTTTGATGTATTCTTTCTGACTATTCGTTTTAAGGCCTTCTTGATGGTTTAATTTTGACTCTTAGTCTAAAAACATGCATCCGTGCACGATTAACGCCTATCGTTGTGATTTTTAATGGTTATCCAAACCAGTGAACCAGTGAACCAACTGGGGTGTCCCAGTTGGCCAGCCTCACCCCTACTCTTCATAGCCCTACTCTTCATAGAGACCCGGGTTCGAGTCCAGGCACGGGGACATTCGGCCACCTGCTTCCCAGAAGGAAACGGACTCAGCTCGGGATGGGGTATTCACCCCCTGGCACCATGAGGCTAGGTTGCTGGTGGAGTGTTATCACTCCAGCGGTTGGGAGGACCGTGGAATATCCCCCCCCCCCCCCCCCATGAACCAGTGATCATGTTCTTCTTCTCGATTCATTCTTCATTCAAAACGTTGCTCTGATGCCAATATATTGGCCCCTTTAATCGGACTGATTCATCATACAACAATAGAAATCAAATACCTATGCACAACAATTACATAAGAATGAATTGTATTTATGATTATGTGAAGAAAAGATATGTTACAAATGACCGGCAACACCCCTTTTATAGGTTGTCCAAACTTTCTAACAGTTGCACTTAACTATACTAACGGACATAAATTAACTATATTTAACCAAATTCTAACTGATCAAGTTTAATTATAACATCCATTTTTGCTATATTCCAAGTACTTTATTCCACTACTGGTAGCATTAATTGATGTTCTGTATTTTTCTATACTTAATCCTCATGCTTTTTTCTTGCAGGAGCTTATCCAAAGGCAATGATAAATCACTACATGCCAAGCCATGCTCATGCTCAAGTTATGAGTCCCTTACAGTTACAGGTAATTACACACACGTTCAAACTATAAAAAAGACCAAAAAGAACTTCAAATTAGGCTATGTGTTAATTCACATGAGGCTAAGTAGATTCACACAGGAAGGTTATATGACCAAAAAAAAAACTTTTTAATACACCTATTAATTGATTTGTTGAAATGTGAATGATCCATAACAGATTAAAGCTCATGTGAATTCTCACATAAATTAAGGTTTTCCTTTTTTTTCTAGTTTTCATCTAAACATCACGAATATTCTTGACTTAAGCACATGTGAATCAACATGTAATTTCAGGATTCATTTGACCCAAAATTATAACTATATCTATGTCTATATTCGCATAGCTAGGTTCATATTCAATATGTTTTAATTGGCATATGTTAGTTTTAACAAAGAATTATTCTTGGTTTGTCCCTTTTTAAATATTTCTAACTGCATGCGTGTATTCTAATTTGCTTTATTGTATGCTTCTATATTGTATGCTTTCAGAGAATCCAAGAAAGAGACAACTTTAATAAGAAACCCAGGGGCATTAATTACTTGCAAGCAGGAAGTCAAGCATATAAAAGATCTGGGCTATCAACCACATCTAATAATAATCTATCAATCAGTAGCCTCTGGAAAGCATTCAACCGTAATAAAACTGGCGTGTCTTATGCGATCTGCAACAAGATTGTGGGTGAATTGCGGGGAGGCCCACGACCCTTACCACAACAAATCACCAGTACCATCAATAACTCTGCTGGTGATCAGACAATCAAGTCTAGTTACCAATTTCAGGCTCTAATAGGCGAGATTGTGGCTAGATTTCCGGGAGGTCCACAACTTTTACTACAACAAATGACCACTACCATCGATAGCTCCGCTGGTGATCAGGCAATCAATTCTAGTTACCAATTTCAGCCTCTAATAGGCGACACATCTATGAGTGGTGGTTGTGCGGGTGCTGGTGGTAGTGCCTCTAGATTGCCAGGAGGTCCACAACTCTTACCACAGCAAATCACCACTGCCATCAGTAACTCTGCTGGTTATCAGGCAATCAATTCCAGTTACCAATTTCAGCCTCTAATAGGCGATACATCTATAAGTGGTGGTTTTGTGGGTGCTGGTGGTAGTGCCTCTAGATTGCCGGGTGGTCCACAACTCTCACCACAACAAATCACCACTACCATCCATAACTCCGCTGGTGATCAGGCGATCAACTCTAGTTACCAATTTCAGCCTCTAATAGGTGATACATCTATGAGTGGTAGTTGTGTTGGTGCTGGTCCGGGAGGTCCACAACTCTTACCACAACAAATCACTACTACCAACAATAACTCCGCTGGCGATCAAGCAATCAATTCTAGTTACGAATTTCAGCCTCAAATAGGTGAGACATCTATGAGTGGTGGTTGTGTGGGTGCTGGTGGTAGTGCCTCTCGTCATGACCTGGCACCAGTTGATCGTTTTGGAATTCCAATAGAGTCATGCGTAACTGTTGGTGACAGCGTGAAAGCTTCAAATAATGCTGGTTTAGATGATTTTACAATTCCTGAGGTTATTTCACATGATCTAGGAGGTGTTTCTCATCCTCAAGAATTTCAGGGCGATGGAGAATATTTATCTGATTTTGAGAAAGCTTTAGATATTTTTGTGAATGGAACCAGTTCTCCTCCTCCTAGCAGTTCAGGTGTTGAAAACAACAGTGAAGAACAAATACAAGCATCTGGGAATTCTATTGTCCCCTTGGTTGATTCAGAGGGTAGAGTTATAGACCATGAATGGTTTATAAATTTGCTCCATGATTAAAATGACTCTTAAGGTTCTACTGTGGAAAAATGTTCCTTGATGTTGTTCTCTTGGTGATATGATATTTTAGTGGGGTTGTAAGCTGTGATTGGTATAAATTGTTGCGGTAATCTTATTTGCCGCGGGTGATTCTGCATGCTGGTTCGGTTAGTACAACATTAAGCTCTTATCAACTGAGTTAGGTTATTTCAGAGTTTTTCTTCTTGAGGTGTTTGTATTCTTATTTTGGTGTTCTTCTTAGTCTCAACTTGTATCTGTTGTCTTTTGTGGTGCTGCCCTGCTAGATGCTAAAACTCTCTAGATCTTTTTGACCAATAAACTTTGAGACCTAATATGCTATTACCTTGTTAGTATCAAATTCCCTAAGACATGAGCTAATGTCTAGCAAAATCAAAATTGGGGTTTGACATGTTACCTTCATTATGGTATTTAAAGTAAAAGTTTTTTCATAATTTTGAAGCAATAACCAGGTTATTATAGAGTTGTTGTCCTTTGGGTTTGTAAGTTTGGTAAAAAAACCCGGCGTGGTATTTTGTCATTGATCAAGTGTGTGTGTGTGTTTGTGTGTAATTGACATTATAAGTAGCTTATATGAGAAACCTTCAAAGGCAGGCCGACTATACATTAAGGTAGAGCACACAATATAGTAACATATAGAATGCAAAACTAGATAAATCACAAATCATAGTAGAGGATCGTTATTGTTTAACACTGCCAAATCGGCATATTTTTCAGCAACTAAACTATCAACATAAGGCCAAACATGTGAAGACCTTGACACATATGTGGCAAAGAATTTACATTAAATCATTAGAGTATTATTATAAAGGATCATTTCTATATGTAGAAAATTTCTATATGTAGAAGAACCAAAGTTAGGATAAAAAATCAGATGAGATTGCTAATAGTTTGAACAAATGTTATATTTTGTCATTTTGCTAAGATGTAAATAGGCATTGTTGGGTTTGAAGTCCTTTTGTTTATTAGGCATGGTGAAGGCTTTGAAGACTTTGGCCATTTTGATCCATGATTGTTTTTTGGGCCTAAGTTACAAACCTTAATTATATCTCTATATATTCAAAAACATTGAAAAATTTCAAAATTCAAAAACAATAGAAAAACAAAAATGAGTTTCCTGGCGAGCAAAAGAGAAAATGATAGTACATCAGTGGTCTGTCTAAACCTTTTTAAAATGATATGCAAAATGAAAAATGTTAAGCAGCTCTATATAAGATGTATCGGTAGGCTCACAATCATCTTAAAGTGTGCAGGGTGATATAAACTTAAATCGACTGAAGACCAGGTGGGAACCACTCATTGGCATATGTTGGTGCACTTGTGTCTGTACTTTGTCTGTATTTTGTCTTGTTACAGAACGATGTCTTTGTTAGTCCTGTAAGTTTGACCAAGTCAACCATCCTCCGGTTTGACTTGGCCAAACAGTCAACATTATGTTTGTAAGTTGTTTGGGTCGAAGGATGTGTCATCGAAGGATCACTTATATCCTTCGATGATGAGCTCGATAGATAGCATTCGATAGATGGACCACGAAAGATCCCATCTTTCGTGGTACATATGGATCCTTCGAGCTGTTTCTGGTCGACAGATGATCGTTCGACCAGTCTGCCTGATCCTTCGACCAGACCTGCTGTATTGGGTATAAATACCCGTGTGTTGTGTTCACTTGATAGAGTTCGAGAGTTAGACATTTTAGACAAAGGGAGAGCATTCTGTTCAGAGAACACACACACACGAAAGATAGAAAGTTTATAGAATACATCTGTAAACCTTGTGCTTGTAACCGAACCTTTCATACGCATTAATACAAGTGGTGTTAATCGTTGAATATTGCGTGTTGTGTTTATCATTGTGCTTGTTCTATCCCGGTTTGCATGCTAGCTTGGATTCCGCACTCGCTAGTGTGTTAGACATAACAAGGAATAGGTTAAACCTCAACCTCCGAGGGACCTACAAGTGGTATCAGAGCCGTGGCTCTCTTTTCCTTGTTAAAAACCAGATTTTTACAAGTCTTTGGAGTGTTTGGATAAAGCTCACTGTTTTAGCATCCGTTTTTAACTGTTTTTCTCGTTTTTCTTGATGTTAAAACGCATCTAAACTTACCGGGTGTGTTAAAAGACGGGTTGGGTAACTTGAAAACTTGTTTTTAAGTTGTTTGGTATTTTCCGGCCATAATTCCGGCTTCTCCGGTGACCGGCTGTTCTGGATAGGTTTATTATATTTTATGTTTCAAATCTTGGTTTTGGTAAAAATCATGGTCTGACCATATCTTCCGCAGAAAGTTTCTACCAACCCATCACCTTTTTCACCTACCTGTCATCCTTTGTCAACTGTGTCAGAACCGTTCGAAAGATATCCTTCGAACTCGAAAGACCATCTTTCGATCAGTGGAGGTTCGATAGATCATCATCCTTCGAACCAAGGAATCATTTCGAAGCATACATCTTTCGGTCTACAGTTCTTTTTCGAAAGACCAGGATCCTTCGATAGGGGAGTCTTTCGAAAACAATTGTTCGAAACTCAACAGTGATCATTCGAACACTGTTGATCCTTCGAACAAGCTTTGATCTTTCGATCCTTAGTCTGTTTATGCTTAACAGTTTGTGTTTCTTGTCTTTCGATCTCAGATCCTTCGAACAGATCCTTCGGCTGGTGTAATATTATTTTTCTTGATCAAAAATGAATTCGATGTGGGGTGTTCCGGTAAATGCCGAGATGTATTTTGGTACTCCAGCTCCGGATTCGGGTTCGCAAGCTAATGCTACTTCTATTGGTCAATGGGCATTTGTATCAAATCAAGCTCCAAGTGTTCAAAGCATTTTGCTAAGCGAAAGTGAAACAGGAAGTTTGAATAGGCCTCCAAAGTTGATGCACTTAAGTGAATATCCGGGATGGTTTGGTAGATTTCATACATACGTTCTTGGTCAGAATACAGAGTTGTGGTTGCGGTTCATCACAGATTTTGATCAAACAATAGAGGTTGCTGCATCATCTGCGGCTACGTTTGCAGATCTTACAGAAGATCAAAAGAAGATCTATGATTTGGAAAAGAAGGCATATGCCATTCTTACTCAGGCGTTGAGCAAAGATATTTATCATCAATTCGTCAGTTATAAGACAACGAAGAGGTTGTGGGACGCATTGAAAACAAGAGGCGTAGGAAATGAAGCGACACGCCAATTGAGAAAAGAATTGCTGAAGAAAGAGTTTGATGGTTTTATTTGTATGCAGAATGAATCTCTAGGAGATTTGACAAGTCGATTTACTCATTTGCTAACTGAATTGGCAAATACTGGGGTGGTAATGACTTCAGCAGAGATAGTGAAGAAGTTTGCAGATGCACTACCACCTCAATGGAATAATTTCTTAGAAATTATGAGGTACAATGGCACTTTGGATACAACAAGCTTCAGTGATTTTGCTCAACTCCTGGAAAACAAGAATCAGGAAGAAACTCTCAAGGCAAAAAGAGTTGCAGTGCCACAAAATCCTGAGATTTATTATGGAACTTCTAGCACTTCTACAAAACCATCTTCACACGCTCCAATTCAAACAGCATTTGTGTCTAGCACGAGCTTGTATGGCACTCCTCCTCCAACAACAGATATGTTTGGAAATCTGCTTAATCCAGCTCCTCAACCAGCACCACAACAGCAACAGCAAATCAGAACAACTGATATATTCGGAAATCCACTTCCTCCTCAACAGCAACAGCAAGCTTGTTATGGAAGTACATCATCTGCTGGTCAACAATCAAAGCCAAATACAGTACGGCTCGACACCTCAAGCTTTTCTAAAGTCAGTGTTGAAGTAGCAAAAGAACATATGGAGCTGCTAAACACTGTGGTGAGCGCATACTGTGGATTAGTGGAGGGTCAGATTGGTAATATTAATCTGACACAAGAAGACTATCAGCAGATAGATAAAGAGGAGATGGAGATGATGGATATTAAGTGGGCCTTTGCCAGTGCTGTTAGGCGAGCAAAGGATTTCATGGAAAGAACAGGCCGAACCAGCTTGGAAAGCAAGAAGGACACCAAGTATGGGTTTGATAAGCAGGCCGTCAAGTGCTTCAATTGTGGTGAACGTGGTCATTTTAAAAGGGAATGTACAAGGCCATCTCAACATGGGAACCAGAATCCCTTCAGAGGTCAAGGAAACAGGGCTAATCAGAACCAAGCGAGGAACAATGATCGCACACTGGTGCCTGTCAACAACCAGAATCAACCGGGACCATCAAATGCCAACCAGGCACTTGTGGTTCAGGTAGACGAAGGTTGTGATTGGTCAATCCAGTTGGGAAACGATGCACCTGATGGAACAGCTTGTTTTGCTGAAGTGGTTAATGATCTTAAACACGCCAGTGGTGGAGAATCTTCCACCAATGGTGTTGAATCTTCTGAAGATGAAGACAGCTCCGGGTACAGTGGAAGTTCAGATGAAGAGTCCTCTGCTTCAGGCAATGATCAGGAAGATGACACATCAACTGCATCAGTTAATGCAGACATTGATGAACTTTTGGAGGAAGCTGCAGCAGGAATTCAAAGAAGATCTATTTTGGTGGATCAAGCTGCTTATTCTTCGTCTTCTCTCCATTCAGCCTTTATGGCTAATGTCGACAGTTCATCAAGTCAGGTATGTGTCGATGAACCCACTTCTGTTAGCTGTGATAATTGTGATAGATTGCATGCTAGATGTGCTGATTTGGAAGCAAACATATCTGAGTTGCAAGGCAAACACGATGCTTTACAAGCTAGTTTGTTTGAATTGCAAGACAAACATGTTTTAGTGAATGATAAGTGGTGTGAATTGCAAAGCAAGCACGAGGCTTTGCAAGAGAAATATGATGTGACATTTATTCACAATCAGAAATTGACAGTTGATCTTTCTAAGTGCACTGAAGCCAACATGTTTTATGAAAACCATGAAAAAGGATTTAAGTCAATGATTGAAACGTTAAAGAAAGATAAAACAGAGTTGACTAAAATGGTTTCCAGAAAACAAACTGACATTAATTTGTATATAACTCGTCTTGAGGTAATGCAAAAAGAAATGGCTTGTGTTAAAACAGAAAGTGAGGCGATCCGACTCAAGTTAGACAGTTATTTGAGTTCTAGCTATGTGTTGGATCACATCATTGATGTACAGAAAGAGAAAAAGGATGTCACATGCATAGGTTATAAGAAATGTCCACCACCCGTGAGAAACAACTTTGATGCACTGCCTGATGAGGAGTATAGAACTCATTTTGAACCCTCTGTTCCTTTGGACGTTGAGGAATTTGCTACAGGACTCGGATACAAGAAAGAAGTATCGTCAGATTCAGATGTGTCAGCAGATACCTTTGTAGCTGCTAAACCAAATCAGGATCCTCCGGTTGTGATTGAGGATACTGATTCTTCTGATGATGAATCCGATGATACTGATTCAGCAAAGTCTGATGCGGTGATAAAAGATGAGGACATACCTCTTGAGAATCACATCCTGTGTGATCCTCCAGCAAAACCCGCTAAGACTATTGCAACTGAGTCCTCGTCTGAGAAAGGGTCGGAGAGTGTGGATTTGCTGTACACTCTTGTTGGTGATGATAAAATCTATTCAGACAAAGATTTTCCTATTAAAAATGTTAATCAATCTTTAATCAGTAAAGTCTTTGAAAATTCTACAAGTAAGTTTTTGGGAAAGACAGGACCACATGTTACAGTCACACAGTGTCCTCCTATCCCAAAGGCTGAAGTTAGAAAACAGTTTGGGAACAAGAAATTACCAACAGTGCCAAAACAGCAAAACCATACCAAAACAAATGGTAAGGCACCGACTCAAAATCAAAAGAAGCCGAATCAGAAGAAGAAGAAGAATGTGAACTTTGTGAAGTCGAAGGGAACGGACAAAATTGAAAAGTTTGCAAATCAATCTAACTTAGATTTTGTCCAGAAAGTAACGGTAATGAAAAGGAATGAACCGAATAGTTCAAAACCTAGTACCTCGAGATCACAAAGTTCATCATCGGCAAGACGATCACATGATACTTCGGGGTTTGTTGAACGAAGATCATGTTTTGAATGTGGTACAATCGGGCATATTATTCGAAACTGCCCGTATCTTCATAAGTTGAAAGCAAAGGTTGATGATCCCCGTGGCCCAACTGACCGCAAGCAATCTGTTTCTGTAAAGCAAGATCCTCGACTCATAAGAGAAAGGGAAAAGAAACAGAAACGCCAACAGGTCAAGAAAATTGAAAAGGCGATTAAAAGTGATGTGGTTCAAAAACAATCTGTTCCAGTTAAACCAGAAAGTTCAAAAACTTCAAACAATCACGAAGTTAAATTTTCAAACAATCAAACTGGTAAAACTCAACAGACCTGGAAACCAAAATCTGTTATTGAATCAGGGGGACCATCACAATTTCCTAATCATCAAAAGGTGGAAGTTATTGTTGTTGATAAAAATGGAAGACCCAAGACCACAATGGCTTGGGTCCCCATCTCCAACTAATCGATTGAGTTTATGTGCAGGGTGTTCCAGGAGGAACTATCAGTAGTCATTGGATTGTTGATAGTGGGGCATCCAGGCACATGACAGGCGACATGAAGCTTCTCTACGACGTCAAATCTATTAGAGGAGGTTATGTTGCTTTTGCTGGAGATAAGGGCGGATACATTACTGGTGAAGGAATGATTTCCAATGGGGTTGTTAGCTTTGACAAGATCAATTTTGTGCAACAACTTGATCACAATCTTCTTAGTGTTTCTCAAATTTGTGACAAGCAGTTCTCAGTACACTTTGATGCTAATGGATGTTATGTGCTGAAACCCGGCTTCAAAATTCCAAAAGAATGGATTCTCTTGTCGGCTCCAAGGATAAATGATCTGTATGTCCTTGATATGAGCCAAGCTATCACAACGTCTGCACAAGCAACTTGTTTCGTTTCCAAAGCCACATAAAAAGACACAATCTCTTGGCACAGACGAATGGGTCACATTCACTTACGCAAAATGAATCATTTGGTGTCAAATGAATTGGTGAATGGTGTTCCTCTTAAAAACTTCCATCTTCAAGACGTCTGTGTTTCGTGCCAAAAAGGAAAACAAACGAAGAAGCGACACCCTACAAAGAAAGTCAACACGGTGGCTGTTCCTCTTGAACGTTTGCACATGGATTTGTTCGGTCCTGTCAAGCACAAAAGCATTAGGAATGATCAATATTGCCTCGTGATAACTGATGATTATTCAAGATTTTCTTGGGTGGCGTTCATGGCACACAAGAGTGAAACCTTCGGTATTATCAAAAACTTGATCATTCAGATTGAGAATCTTTACAACTTGAAGGTTAGGCGGATACGTAGCGACAATGGTACTGAATTCAAAAATCATGCCATGGCGGAGTTTTGCACTTCAAAAGGTATTCTTCACGAATTTAGTGCAGCTTATACTCCTCAACAGAATGGCGTCGCTGAACGTAAGAACCGCACATTGATCGAGACTGCTAGGACTATGTTGGTAGAGTCGCAGCTACCCATTCCATTCTGGACTGAAGCTGTGTTCTCTGCATGCTATACGTTGAACCGAGTCCTTACAGTCAAAAGGCACAACAAGACCTGCTTTGAGCTTATCAACAAACGGAAACCAGACTTGTCCTATCTTGAACCGTTTGGAGCTCCTTGCACAATTATCGATCCTAATGGAAAGTTTGGGGCTAGAGCCATTGAGGGATACTTTCTTGGGTATTCCACCCCAAACTTAAGAGTCTGGAATCTAGAGACTAAAAGGGTCGAGGAATGGTCTGAAGTCAGAGTACAAAGGCACACTTTACCAGTTAGAAATCCTGGTCAGCCTTGGATGTTTGAGTACGATGACTTTTTCAATTCGATCAATGTTGAAGCCATTGAAGAAAATGTTGCGGCAAGGATGTTTTTCGAGAGTGACAATGCAACAGATTCACCGTTGGTTCGTCCCATTATTGTCAATCAAGAACCATCTTCAGTGAACAATAATGCTCTCGACAATGAGGATTTTCATGATGCTACCGAATTGAACGAATCTTCAGAGGATGATGAATTTCTCGATGCAGATCAAGAAGCTCCAACAGCAGTACATGGTACTTCAGAAGGTACACCTCCAGTGGATGTCCCTCGAACAGCTGAAGCTACTGCATCATCCTCTTCGTCAATTCCGGGCCTTGAATTGATTGTTGATCTCAATCTCAACAATCTGGGTACAAATATTCCAGTTCAAGATAATCCAGAAACAAGGATTCATAATACCCATCCTCAACAAAACATCATAGGAAATGTGCAAAGTGGCGTTCAAACAAGAAACATGTTGCGAAACAACAACAATGCAGGCTTGTATGCAACTATCCGAGAATCTGGTCAACAGAATGATTGGTCTTTCGCGTGTTATGTCTCACAGGAAGAACCAAGAACTTGGAAAGATGCTTTGAAAGATAGCTCATGGGTTGAAGCGATGCAGGAAGAACTGCAACAATTCCAGAAGCTTGGTGTCTGGAAACTCGTAGAGAAACCTGCTGGTTACAAGAAGATTGGTACCCGTTGGGTGTTTAAATGCAAAAAGGATGACCGTGGGATCGTTATCCGGAACAAAGCAAGGCTAGTCGTTCAAGGTTTTCGTCAGATTGAAGGGATCGACTACAACGAAGTGTATGCACCTGTTGCACGTCTAGAAGCCATTCGGATCTTTCTGGCTTATGCCTCATTCAAAGGTTTCAAGGTATACCAGATGGACGTGAAAAGTGCATTCTTACATGGTGTGGTAGAAGAAGAGGTGTACGTCGAACAGCCTCCAGGTTTTGAAGATCCTATCCATCCCGATCGGGTTTGGTTGCTCAACAAAGCTCTCTATGGTCTACATCAAGCACCGCGAGCTTGGTACGCAACCTTATCTAATTATCTGCTGGAGAATGGATTTCGCAGAGGTCTTATCGATTGTACTCTTTTCATCAAAGAACAAGATGGAGATATTCTTCTGGTACAGGTATACGTTGATGATATTATTTTTGGTTCTACTAATGATGTTTTGTGTAGGGATTTCGAGCGTGTAATGCAGGATAAATTCGAGATGAGTGCTATGGGGGAAATGACTTTCTTTTTGGGCCTACAAGTACAACAAACCGAGTCTGGGATATTCATCCATCAGACTAAATATGTTGGTGACATCTTGAGCCGGTTCCAGATGTCTGATGCAACGCCCATTGGTACCCCATTGCCACAAAATCACGGAATTACTCCAGACTTGAAGGGTCAAGATGTTAGCCCCTCATACTACCGCGCGATGATTGGATCTCTTATGTACCTCACAGCATCGAGACCAGATATAATGTACCCAACGTGCCTACTTGCCAGATATCAAGTGAACCCGAAGGCCTCACATCTTGCAGCTGTAAAAAGGATTTTTCGTTATTTGAAGGGTTACCCTGACACCGGTCTGTGGTACCCTAGGGATAATAACTTTGACTTGATCGCATTCAGTGATTCTGATTTTGGCGGATGCAAAATCGACGGCAAATCCACAACGGCTGGATGTCAGTTTTTGGGAAATCGCCTAGTCACATGGCAATGCAAGAAGCAGACGTGTGTAGCTACATCAACATGCGAAGCTGAATACATTGCTGCCTCAAGTTGTTGCTCCCAAGTCCTATGGATCCAACAACAAATGCGTGACTACGGTTTTGAATTCCTAACTACTCCTATTTACGTTGATAATTCTGCTGCATTACAGATCACTAAAAATCCTGTGCAGCATTCAAAGACTAAGCACATCGACATTAAGTATCACTTCATACGTGATTGCTTTGAGAAAAGGCTAATCGATGTTGCTTATGTCCACACCGATGACCAACGTGCCGACCTTTTTACCAAAGCTTTTGACAAATCAAGATTTGACTACTTATTATTGGTAAACGGCATTAAGGTCAAGCAAGAGTAAAACCAACATCGGAAAATCATTTTTGTAAATACCTTTGTGTTTTAAATTTATTTTAGTTTGTTGATTTTAGGGGGAGTAAATCCAAAAATTTGAAAAATCCAAAAACATTGAAAAATTTCAAAAACAAAAAAAAACAATAGAAAATCAAAAA
This sequence comes from Helianthus tuberosus, assembly GCA_030545235.1. Taxonomy (NCBI): domain Eukaryota; kingdom Viridiplantae; phylum Streptophyta; class Magnoliopsida; order Asterales; family Asteraceae; genus Helianthus; species Helianthus tuberosus. Next base: position 24,812 of record JARYGA010053122.1, on the reverse strand, counting down.
TGAGTTTCCTGGCGAGCAAAAGAGAAAATGATAGTACATCGGTGGTCTGTCTAAACCTCTTTAAACCTAAACTGAAAAGCGATAAGCAGCTCTATATAAGATGTATCGGTAGGCTCACAATCATTTTAAAGTGTGCAGGGTGATATAAACTTAAATCGACTGAAGATTGGGTGGGAACCATTCATTGGCATATGGTCTTAGTACCGAAATTTCGTTTGAGAGATTGCCGAGGTTCTGAGATATTCGGTCTTTATGCTGCTTATCATCTGGGTATCATGGTTGTATCTTTTACCGAAAAAATAACGGGGACGCAAGTCTAGATTTTCCATGATACTATACATACGTGTACATACTGCATTCGACCTCAATAAGTGATCAACAATCACATGTCCAAACAAAATAAGTGATAAATTATCACAAATTCTTTCCGGGTGTCAAGTTCGTCTCTCTGCTGTACGAAAGTACTGACCTGTTCACGGACTTGCTCCTGTGCCCTCATGCATCGAAAATCAAGTTCCTCATCAATAAGTGATTCTATCACATAGGGCTTGGTTTTCAAATCAAAATAAGTGAGAATCTCACATCATATACGGTCAAACAGATGATAATCGGTATACTCACCGGTAAGATGAACCCTCGTGCATACCTTGATACGGGAATGTGTCGTGATGTGGATGAACACCAGTCGGTAAGTATAAATTATACCTTAACGTATCCCCTCGCCATGATTACATCTGATAAGTTGAGCTTAAGTGGACAACAATACCGATAATTGTTATAGGATGCTTATCTTAATGTTAACTAATTGAACAACAAGAGCGTTTTGACATGACCGTAAACTGATATGATTCTCTTACCCTCGAAACTCACAAAAAGAATGTCTGTAAATATTTATTTAATGCTTTCAGTTTCTGCATCTTTGTATATATTTATTTACTGCTTACAGTCTTTACATTTGAAATGTTCAAAAATTCCAAAAAGATTTTAGGTGTGTTTTAATGTAAACTTTATAAAAGCCAAAAAGATTTTATTTCTATTTTATTTTCGATCGTACGATGTTGGAACTCGAGTCTTCGTTACCTGAAACCTGATCGAAAACCAAGACGACTAAATCTTCATAAACGGTCGAAATTTGCAAGTGTTGAAAGTTAAAATTTGAAATTGATAAAATTTATTAAAACTTTCAAACTGTCGGACGGTGTTTGTTTAAACAATGGTCACATGTGTGTCATTTACTTATGATATTCCAAGCAGTTGTTCTCATTACGCGTTTAGATTTCTTGCATGTGCAGATTCTAAAGGCAAGGAGAACATGGTCGATGACAAGCTTCGGAATGAAGACACGACGTGAAGGCACTCAAAAGACAAAGATGATCGAGCTGCCGCTGACCATCATCAACACCACAAGGATCTCACTTCATAAAGATAAAGACTTTCACGAGCATAACTCAAGGGGGAGCTTATGTTAAGGGGGAGTTTGTGAACACACTTCCTACATAAAACGGGGAGTTTGTTGGTACACTTTCTGCTTTCGAGACGTGAAGACTTTAAAGATCCTCCGACATTGAAGACGTGAAGAGACGTCAAAGACTTGAAGACACGAGAGATTTACAAGAATGAAGATCAAGACAAAATTATCTCAAAGATCGAGACAAAGCTACAGCCAAGGGGGAGTTTGTTGGTGCACTTGTGTCTGTACTTTGTCTGTATTTTGTCTTGTTACAGAATGATGTCTTTGTTAGTCCTGTAAGTTTGACCAAGTCAACCATCCTCCGGTTTGACTTGGCCAAACAGTCAACATTATGTTTGTAAGTTGTTTGGGTCGAAGGATGTGTCATCGAAGGATCACTTATATCCTTCGATGATGAGCTCGATAGATAGCATTCGATAGATGGACCACGAAAGATCCCATCTTTCGTGGTACATATGGATCCTTCGAGCTGTTTCTGGTCGACAGATGATCGTTCGACCAGTCTGCCTGATCCTTCGACCAGACCTGCTGTATTGGGTATAAATACCCGTGTGTTGTGTTCACTTGATAGAGTTCGAGAGTTAGACATTTTAGACAAAGGGAGAGCATTCTGTTCAGAGAACACACACACACGAAAGATAGAAAGTTTATAGAATACATCTGTAAACCTTGTGCTTGTAACCGAACCTTTCATACGCATTAATACAAGTGGTGTTAATCGTTGAATATTGCGTGTTGTGTTTATCATTGTGCTTGTTCTATCCCGGTTTGCATGCTAGCTTGGATTCCGCACTCGCTAGTGTGTTAGACATAACAAGGAATAGGTTAAACCTCAACCTCCGATATTCAACGATTAACACCACTTGTATTAATGCGTATGAAAGGTTCGGTTACAAGCGAACGGGGAGTTTGTTGGTACACTTTCTGCTTTCGAGACGTGAAGACTTTAAAGATCCTCCGACATTGAAGACGTGAAGAGACGTCAAAGACTTGAAGACACGAGAGATTTACAAGAATGAAGATCAAGACAAAATTATCTCAAAGATCGAGACAAAGCTACAGCCAAGGGGGAGTTTGTTGGTGCACTTGTGTCTGTATTTTGTCTTGTTACAGAACGATGTCTTTGTTAGTCCTGTAAGTTTGACCAAGTCAACCATCCTCCGGTTTGACTTGGCCAAACAGTCAACATTATGTTTGTAAGTTGTTTGGGTCGAAGGATGTGTCATCGAAGGATCACTTATATCCTTCGATGATGAGCTCGATAGATAGCATTCGATAGATGGACCACGAAAGATCCCATCTTTCGTGGTACATATGGATCCTTCGAGCTGTTTCTGGTCGACAGATGATCGTTCGACCAGTCTGCCTGATCCTTCGACCAGACCTGCTGTATTGGGTATAAATACCCGTGTGTTGTGTTCACTTGATAGAGTTCGAGAGTTAGACATTTTAGACAAAGGGAGAGCATTCTGTTCAGAGAACACACACACACGAAAGATAGAAAGTTTATAGAATACATCTGTAAACCTTGTGCTTGTAACCGAACCTTTCATACGCATTAATACAAGTGGTGTTAATCGTTGAATATTGCGTGTTGTGTTTATCATTGTGCTTGTTCTATCCCGGTTTGCATGCTAGCTTGGATTCCGCACTCGCTAGTGTGTTAGACATAACAAGGAATAGGTTAAACCTCAACCTCCGAGGGACCTACAGCATATGGTCTTAGTACCGAAATTTCGTTTGAGAGATTGCCGAGGTTCTGAGATATGTGGTCTTTATGCTGTTTATCATCTGGGTATCATGGTTGTTTCTTTTACCGAAACAAACAGAGACGAAGTCTAGATCTTCCATGATATCATACATACATGTAAATATTGCATTCGACCTCAATAAGTGATCAACAATCACATGTCCCTCAAATAAGTGATAATATATCACATTTATCCGGGAGTCAAGTTCGTCTCTTTGCTGTACGAAAGTACTGACCTGTTCACGGACTTGCTCTTGTGCCCTCATGCATCTGAAAATCAAGTTCCTCATCAATAAGTGATTTTATCACATAGGGCTTGTTTTCAATCAAAATAAGTGAGTTACTCACATCTTTTTATACGGCAAAACAGATGATAAATGGTATACTCACCAGTAAGATGAACTCTCGTGCATACCTTGATACGGGAATGTGTCATGATGTGGATGAACACCGGTCGGTAAGTATAAATCATACCTTAGCGTATCCCCTCGCCATGATTACATATGATAAGTTGAGCTTATGTGGACAACAATACCGATAATTGTTATAGGATGCTTATCTAAAGGTTAAACAAAAAGAACAACAAGAGCGTTTTGGCATGACCGTACACTGATATGATTCTCTTACCCTCGAAACTCCCAAAAAGAATGTTTGTATATATTTACTTTTCTTAGTTTCTGTAACTCTGTATATATTTATTTACTGCTTTCAGTCTTTAAATTTGAAATATTCAAAATTCCAAAAAGATTTTAGGTGTGTTTTAATTTAAACTTTATAAAAGCCAAAAAGATTTTATTTCTACTTTAGTTTTGATTAACCGATGTTGGAACTCAAGTCTTCGTTGCCTGAAATCTGATGAAAACCAAAACGACTAAATCTTCATAAACGGTCAGAGTTTGCAAGTTTTGAAAGTTAATAATCAAAATTGAAAAATCTGTTAACTTTTCAAACTAACTGTCGGACGGTTGTTGAAAATATGGTCACATGTGTGTCACTTGTTTAATGTTAACTATATTCCAAGCGTTTGTTCTCATTACGTGTTTAGCTTTCTTGCATGTGTAGACACTAAAGGCGAGGAGAACATGTTCGATGACAAGCTTTGGAATGAAGATCAAAAGATTCACGAGCATAATCAAAGGGGGAGTCTATTGATACACTTCCTAGATAAAAGCGGGAGTTTGTTAATACACTTTCTACTTACAACATGTGAAGACTTTGAAGATCCTTTCCGAGAAAAAGGACCATCAAGAGATGGAGAACGAAATTACGAACCTCACGAGCAGCATCCAAGGGGGAGTTTGTTGATATATATTAAGTGGATACGGTTCGGCTCGGTTCGACTCGGCTACGAAGTGAAGGCCGTAGTCAAGACAACCTCCTGTCTTGACTCGGTATGCTTTTTACTTTGTATCGTACGATGTTCATGCAACTGCGTGTGTGCAGTATGCATGATAGATTATAGTTTATGATTGTTTGTTGTTTGTTTGTTCTAAAGCCCAAGTCAAGGCCCAAAGCCCAACATACATGATGAAGTCCCTGAAGCCCAACATGAAGACCAAAGCCCAATCTCATATAGATTTCGTCCATGTCCTTGTGGTGAAAACACTTTAGGTGAAAACCACTAAGGACGAAAACACATCGGACGAAATCCCCTGAGGTGACGAAATCACCCTGATTTCGTCATGATGATCTGATTTTGTCAATGGGTTTTCGTGGGCATCTTGTTTTCGTTATGGCTTTGGTATATATACCCAGATAACAGACAGAACACAGTGACGAAGTCTGAATAGATTTGAGAGCGAACACACTGTAAACACACACACTGAGTGATGCAGTGAATTGGTAAACCTATTTTAAAATACTTCAGAGTGAGTTTAGTTATCAATAATAAACCAACTAGGGACTAAAATTTTATACTTGAACATTTGCTTTCAATCAAGAACATCACCAAGTGTGATTGTAGTACAACATCATTACCATGGATTTTAACTTAAAACGGTCTTAGAGAATGAAGTGTACCTAGATTTCACGCGTCGCTTGTAGTAGTTAAGATATAAGAGACACAACTCATACTCAAGAAGATACGCATTATCAGTAGGAGTTAACGAAAATATAACCTGAGAAAACCTTGGCATGAGGCCTAACCATCATTGAGGTACAAAGGGTAAGATATAGTTTCTTTCTTAAAAAAAATATATTGATATATAATGTATTCAAAAAGTTCAAACAAGAAGCAAAATAATTTCTCCTAGCGTAACTTGCCCTCCATCAGAGTTGAAACTATCGGACACGTGTAAAACCATAAGCTACCATAACTATTTATCTAGATTAAAGACTTCAACTTCTATACTACAGCTTGTAAACTTTATTAAGATGAAACACAGAAGCATTGAACAGTGAACAGACGCTTGCGTTGTTGCACTCTTCAAGCTTGTTGAAACCATTGTTATTCTTTGGCTATGACCACCCAACTGTTGGAAATTAAACTAAACTTTGTATTTATTAGCCTTATAATTTTGTAAATATGTCACAATTATATGTTAACATAAGTCCTGTAGTTAGGAGGCGGATATGACCGTTTATATGTGGCAGCAACCTATGAGATTAAGATTGAAGGAAGGAGTTGTGATGTAATCAGTATTCATTACAAGCATGGTTCTGATGAAACTAACTCCATTATTGTTAAGAAAATGATAAAAAGAAACCGATGAACTTGATTCAAGTCAAGAAAAAACAAAAAGTAACAAAAGTGTGAAGATCAAAGTCAATTCCATTGGCAATGAAACATAGAACTTGAAAGAAAAATTTGAAGATTTATCTAATGTTGGATTAATCGGGTTTGGTTCACAGGTTACGGTTCATTTACGGGTTGAGAACCGATTAGAAAATGGGCAATCCAGCAGCAAACGGATCACAGGTTTATAATTAGTCTTGTGTTGACCAAGTTTGTTAGAGGTAGATGTCATGGAGAAGTGTACGTTGGGAGTTGTTGCTACAAAACAGGAGTTCGTGGGTTTTTAATTTTTTATGCATGTGACTTAATTTGTATCTTTAATTATAAATAGGGAGTAGCATCAGGTTTTATTTGTGACCCATATTTCAATCGAACACAGTAGCCTTCTTCATTTTTTTAACCTTCTGCAATTGTTCTTCTCTACAATTCTACATACATACGAGAGTGTGAATTTTGTGAGTGAAGTTTGAGTGTGGGACCTGAACCAACATTTGGTATCAGAGCCTAGGGCTCGAGAAGATAGGAGGAAGCCTCCGCCGCCGGCAGGTGAGTCGGTCGGTGGAGGGCAGGCGTAAAAGAAGTGTTCAAGACAGCAGGTGGCTGTTTTCGGATTGTTTTGCAGCGTTAAACAAAAACCGAAAGGTGTTTCGGTTCGACCGTTGTTTCGGGGAAGTGCCGGTATGACAGTGGGGTGACCGACATCAGTTTTCAGGCCTGTTTCGGTGTCGTTTTACAGCAGAAGACGGAGGCGTTATGGTGTTTTCGGTAGGCCGTTGTTGTGGTAGACGTACAGTTAAGACGACGGGGGTGACCGGTGATAAACACTTGTTTTCCGGGGCTGTTAATAGTGATCAAAAGAAGGTTTAAGGCTGTTCGGATGTTAGTTGCAGGTTTGCGCAGCTGTTATACAACGGTGACAACAGCAGAATGTTTTGCGGAAGCCTTGATCGGATTGTTGGTGATAAGAGGAGACTGGCATAGGTGCGTGAAAAACGGGCAGAAAAATCCGTCAAAGCAGGTGGGCTTTGGATTCGCTTCGTTTGGCAAGGTGAGAAAACGTAAGAAGCGGGTGGCTTGTTTTCTTTGTCGGTGGAGAGCCTCTTGAACAAGGTTGATCGGAAAAAGGTAAAAGAAAAAACAAGGTGTAACATTATGGTGTTGGATTTCAAATTGGGTGACTCGGATATAACTGGGTAGAGGTCGTTGATCCGTGATGAGTCAAGATGTTAGTGAACGTTTCCAGCGTGATGCCATATGTGATGTTGCAAGTGTAGTATATTTTATTCGGGTTGAACCGAGAAGACTTTGGAGGTGAACTAGGTGAAGTTCGGGTGTCCGTGATGTAGGTCCGGCTAGGGGAGGATCTAGTCGCCTAATCCTTGTATACAAACCACCTCGGTTGTGCGGAATCCAACCGAGATAGCAAACCGAGATAGAACACGTAAATACACGACACGCAAGATTCACCGATTAACACCTCTGTATTAATACGTATGAAAAGATCAGTTACAAGCTCAATGTTTACAGATATATTCTATAAACTCTCAAAGTTCTCTCGTGTGTGTGTGTTCTCTGTGTGTGCTCTCCTAAAGAAACAGAAGGATAACCTTCTATTTATATACACAGACACACAGTACATGACGAATCAAACTAAGACTCGGCGAAACACATAAACATTTGACGAAACAAGAGGCAGTCAACGAATCACATTCAAGGTCGACGAAACTGAGCTGTTTCGTCGACATGATTCTTGTTTCGCCATCTTTGGGCTTTGGCCCAGCAGTGAAGGCCCATGTCATAGTGTTCATGCCATGCACGTACAGTTTCACCATTTGCATGTATTTACTTCTACATGACATCATCATGACATCATTATGATGATGTCATGGTGATGTGGCTCCTCGGGAAGGCTCACGGCTCTCCGTGCTTCGCGTGTCGAACTCTGGGGCGCACGACGGAGGAATGTCGTGACGTCGGGCTTGAGCCGAACCTAACCGGGTTGAACCGAACCAAGTTGAACCGAACCGAGTCGCGACCACATAATATGTATCAACAAACTCCCCCTTGGACGCTACTCGTGAGGTTCGTCTTCCATATCTTCCATGTCAGAGGATCTTCAAAGTCTTCACGTCTTGAAAGCAGAAAGTGTATCAACAAACTCCCATTTTCATGTAGGAAGTGTGTTGACAAACTCCCCCTTAACATAAGCTCCCCCTTGAGTTATGCTCGTGAATGTCTTGATCTTTAGAACTTGAGATCCTTGTGGTGTTGATGATGGTCAGCGGCAACTCGATCATCTTCATCATTTGAGTGCCTTCACGTTGTGTCTTCATTCCGAGGCTTGTCATCGACCATGTTCTCCTTGCCTTTAGAATCTGCACATGCAAGAATTCTAAACGCGTAATGAGAACAACTGCTTGGAATATAGTTAGTATAAACAAATGACACACATGTGACCATGTTTTCAACTACCGTCCGACAGTTTGAAAGTTTAACAAATTTGTCAATTTTAGTTTTTAACTTTCAAAAACTTGCAAATTTCGACCGATTGTGAAGATTTAATCGATTTGGTTTTCAATCAGGTTTCAGGCAACGAAGACTTGAGCTCCAACATCGTACAATCGAAAATAAAATAGAAATAAAATCTTTTTGGCTTTTAGAAATTTTATATTAAAACACACCTAAAATCTTTTTGGGATTTTTGAATATATCAAATGAAAAGACAGAAAGCAGTAAATAAATATATACAGAGATGCAGAAATTGAAAGCAGTAAATAAATATTTACAGACATTCTTTTTGCGAGTTTCGAGGGTAAGAGAATCATATCAGTGTACGGTTATGTCAAAACGCTCTTGTTGTTCAATTAATTAACATTTAGATAAGCATCCTATAACAATTATCGGTATTGTTGTCCACATAAGCTCAACTTATCAGATGTAATCATGGCGAGGGGATACGTTAAGGTATGATTTATACTTACCGACCGGTGTTCATCCACATCACGACACATTCCCGTATCAAGGTATGCACGAGGGTTCATCTTACCGGTGAGTATACCGATTATCATCTGTTTGACCGTATAAAAATGTGAGAAACTCACTTATTTTGATTGAAAACAAGCCCTATGTGATATAATCACTTATTGATGAGGAACTTGATTTTCGATGCATGAGGGCACAAGAGCAAGTCCGTGAACAGGTCAGTACTTTCGTACAGCAGAGAGACGAACTTGACTCCCGGATAAATGTGATATTTTATCACTTATTTTGTGGACATGTGATTGTTGATCACTTATTGAGGTCGAATGCAATATGTACACGTATGTATGGTATCATGGAAGATCTAGACTTGCGTCCCCGTTATTTTTCGGTAAAAGATACAACCATGATACCCAGATGATAAGCAGCATAAAGACCGAATATCTCAGAACCTCGGCAATCTCTCAAACGAAATTTCGGTACTAAGACCATATGCCGATGAGTGGTTCCCACCTGGTCTTCAGTTGATTTAAGTTTATATCACCCTGCACACTTTAAAATGATTGTGAGCCTACCTAGACATCTTATATAGAGTTGCTTATCGTTTTTCATTTTAGGTTTAAAGAGGTTTAGACAGACCACTGATGTACTATCATTTTCTCTTTTACTCGCCAGGAAACTCATTTTTGCTTTTCTATTGTTTTTGTGTTTTTGAAATTTTTCGATGTTTTTGGATTTTCAAATTTGGATTTACTCCCCTAAAACCAATAAACTAAGATAAAATTAAAACACAAAGGTATTTACAAAAATGATTTTCCGATGTTGGTTTTACTCTTGCTTGGCCTTAATGCCGTTTACCAATAATAAAAAGTCAAATCTTGATTTGTCAAATGCTTTGGTAAAAAGGTCGGCACGTTGGTCATCGGTGTGGACCTTAACAACATTGTCTGGCCAAAGAGTGTTGTACGAGATGATAAGAATTCATAAAGCAGCTTAAATATCGACAAGGATAGGAGAGATTAGAAATTTAAACCCGTTTCCTGCAACTGCTTCGTGCATTGCAAGGAATCTGAGCGCTCTCCCAAACTTGATATCCACCAGGTGTGGATTTCAAAGTCGATTTTGTAGCTACTGAAATCTCTTGACAGCAAGAAGATCAGAAACCTCTGGGTCCGGCTGGTCTTCCACATTGCACCAGCGAAGGTCTTTATCTTTCTCTTTGAGAAGTAGTGTGCGGTTGTTCAATCCACGCCAAGGCATCCGCACACCTGGTTGGTTTGTTCAACAAACACATTTTCTTCAATCACACCGTGGAGAAATGTACACTGCACGTTCATCTTGTGGACTTTGAACTTCTTGTGAAAGAAAAATCCATGAATCTTCGAAAAGCTTCAGACGTGCTACAGGCGTGTACTTTTCATTGGAATCTTTCATGTTGACCCGATTAAAAAAACCATAACAACCAAATTTTGGCACATATTTCATCTGGTCGAATTTTTCAGCTTCATTCAACCACATTCTTTCACCATCATTCCTTCATCGGAATGTTTGTCTTCTTTTCTCCTCTCTTTTCACATTTCTCTCCATCAAAGGCAACAACTCCTAGATATAATGATGTTTCGGAGTCTGGTGTCGCCGATCTTGTGCATGGACGCTCCACTATCAACAATCCGAAGACTATCAATAGTTCCTCCTGGAACATCCTACACACTCATTCAAAGATTAGTTGGAGAGGGGGACCCAAGCCTTCACAGACTTGGGTCGTCCGTCATCATCGAGAATTGTGACATCCATTTCCCGATGATTCGGAATTGATGTAGCTCCCCCTGAAACAATTTCCAATTTTGGTTTCCAAATCTGTTTTTGTTTTTCATGTTTAACATTTGATTCGACAGATTTTGTATGGACAACCTCCGGTTTTAAAACCTTTTCAACATTTTTCCGTTGTTTCTTTCTCTGTTTCACTTCTTGTTGTTTAACAAGACGAGGGTCCTGTTTTGGTGAAACAAATCTTTTATGGTAATTGTTACCATGGGGGGCATCAACTTTTGCTTTCAACTTATGAAGATACGGACAATTTCGAATGATATGTCCAATTGTGCCACATTCAAAACATGATCTTCGTTCAACAAACCCCGAAGTATCATGTGATCGTCTTGCCGATGATGATGAACTTTGTGATCTCGAGGTACTAGGTTTCGAACAGTTTGGTTCAGTTCTTTTCAACACTGTTGCTTGTTTAACAAAATCTAAGTTAGATTTGTTTTCAAACGTTTCAATTTTGTCCGTTCCCTTTGATTTCACAAAGTTTACCTTCTTGTCCTTTTTCTTGTTTTGGCTCTGTTTGCCTTTTCCATTTCCTTGGACAGCGTGATTTTGCTTTCGTTGATTGTTTTGTTTTTGCAATTTTTGATTCCCATATTTCTCTCTAACTTCGGATTTTGGGATAGGAGCACACTGAGTTACTACAACTCCTGGGCTCGACTTTCCCAAAAACTTACTGGTAGAATCTTCGAAAACTTTATCAATCAAAGATTGATTGACATTTTTGATAGGGAAATCCTTGTCTGAATATATTTTGTCAGATCCAATCAACGTGTAAAGCAAGTTCACGCTTTCACAGCTTCCAAATGAGGATTCAACAGTCTTGGCTGTAGCAGTCACAAACGGTTTTGCAGGTGGATCACAAAGAATGTGATTCTCAAGAGGTATGTCCTCTTCTTTAATCACCGCATCAGACTTAGCTGAATCAGTATCATCAGATTCATCATCAGAAGAATCAGCATCCTCAATCACAACTGGAGGATCCTGATTCGGTTCAGCAGAAGACACACTTGTATCTGCTGACACATCCGATTCTGATGATACTTCCTTCTTGTATCCGAGCCCTGTTGCAAATTCCTCAACGTCTAAAGGAACAGATGGTTCAAAGTGAGTTCTATACTCCTCATCAGGCATGGCATCATAATTGTGTCTCACAGGTGGTGGACATTTCTTGTAACCTATGCATGTGACATCCCGTTTCTCTTTCTGAACGTCAATGATGTGATCCAACACATAGCTAGAGCTCAAATAACTGTCTAACTTGAGTCGGATTGCCTCACTTTCAGTTTTAACACAAGCCATCTCTTTTTGCATTATCTCAAGACGTGTGATATACAAATTTATGTCAGTTTGTTTTCTGGAAACCATTTTTGTCAGCTCTGTTTTATCTTTCTTTAATGTTTCAATCATCGATTTAAATTCCTTTTCATGGTTTTCATAAAACATGTTGGCTTCTGTGCACTTAGAAAGGTCCACGGTCAACTTTTGATTGTGAATGAATGTCACATCATACTTGTTTTGCAAAGCCTCGTGATTGCTTTGCAACTCACACCACTTATCATTCAAAGAAACATGTTAGTCTTGCAAATCAAACAAACTAGCTTGTAAAGCATCATGTTTGCCTTGCAACTCAGACATGTTTGCATCTAAATCAGCACATTTAACATGCAATCTATCACAATTATCACAAATAACAGCAGTGGGTTCATCGACACATACCTGACTTGATGAACTGTCGACATTAGCCATAACGGCTGAATGGAGAGAAGACGAAGAATAAGCAGCTTGATCCACCAATATAGATCTTCTATGATTTTCTGCTGCAGTGTCTCCCAATACCTCATCAACCTCTGCTTCAACTGACACACTTGACGTGTCATCCAAATGATCATTGCCTGAAGTTGAGGATTCTTCATCTGAGCTTCTACTGTAACCAGAACTGTCTTCATCTTCAGAAGATTCACCACCATTGGCGGAAGATTCTCCACCACTGGCGTGATTTAGATCCTTGACAACCTCAGCAAAACAAGCGGTTACAGTAGATGGCCGATGGACTTGCTGTTGTGGAGCTGGTTGAGAAACTGGTTGAAGCGGATTTCCGTACATGTCTATTGTTGGAGCTGCCTTAACTGGAACTTGTATTGGATTGCCATATAGATCAGTTGTCACAGGAGGCCTTTGGGTTTGCTGTTGAGGCACTGGTTGAGGAACTGGTTGAAACGGATTTCCGTACAGATCTGTTGGTCCGGTAGATCGAACAGGTAATGGATTTCCGAACATATCAGTTGCTTTGATAGGTCGTTGGCTTTGAATACTCGGTGCGGGAGATTCGGCCCATGCAGGAGATAAACTGGTATTTGTATACTTTCCCGAATCCGGAGACGGAGTACCATAATACATCTCGGTATTTATCGGAATACCCCACATCGAATTCATTTTTGATCAAGAAAAATGAATACCTGATCAACGCTTGAAACAAACAATAAAATCACCAATGCAAACCTTCTGTGTAAATCCACAAAGTGTTTCGACGAAACAAGTTTTGAAACTTTATCTTGTCGAAACAGAAAAATTACTTTTAGTGATCAACTAAACAAAGCCCAATTTTGCAAGCCCAAATAGACAATTAGACAATTTGCGAAACAAAGTGAATATTGTGCTTGGGCTTGACGAAACAGTGAACTGACCCAACACACTAATCGGCGAAACAGATTACTTCAAAATTTGAGGCCCAATTGATGAAACACATCCCAAAAATACAATTCCAATCTTTTGACCAAAAGGGCCCAGTACATTTGACGAAAAAGAAGGCGGCCTTTTTTTTTTTAAATTGACGAAACTGATTTGCACTTTGGGCTTCCTAAGTCGACGAAACTGGCCCAAGTGCTTATCTTTGACGAAATTGATTTTGACTATTAGTTTAATTGTTATGGCTTTCAAGTTAACGAAACAAAATCCAATCAAAGCCCTTGACGAAACAGAAAATTCTTGAGGCCCAGTTGACTGACGAAATGAATTATAAGCCCAAGAGACAAGCCCAATCCACAACAATGTTTGACGAAACAAGAGGATTTTGTTTCGTCAAACACACTTTGGCGAATCAAATTCGTGTTCCGTTGAATCTTTGTTTCGTCGAAAAGTAAGTCAGGGGGTTGGTAAACTTTTCGACCCTTATCCTGTTCTGACACAGCAGAGACCCTTTCGGCTAAGACATGATGCTTTCACCAAACAAGTATGGCTTTGATTATTTTAATTTGTTAACAACTTCCAACACACAAACAACTTTCCAAACTAATCTCAAAGATCAAAAAGTCATGAACTTGAAGAACACTTTGAAGATTTATATGAACACTATGAATTTTTCGGTGAACCTTCAAATTCCGAACACAATATTTTGCTAAAATGTTTAACACAAACCCATAACTAACATGTAAACATGAAAAATAACAAGGTTTTTTAGCCAAAAACAAAGCAAAATAACAAGATTTAACCAGATTTTAAGTTGTTTTCCAGAAAAATATGAACTTTAACACCCGAAAAACAAACCAAGAACATACTCGGTTTTAACAAGGAGAAGAGCCAAGGCTCTGATACCACTTGTAGGTCCGGCTAGGGGAGGATCTAGTCGCCTAATCCTTGTATACAAACCACCTCGGTTGTGCGGAATCCAACCGAGATAGCAAACCGAGATAGAACACGTAAATACACGACACGCAAGATTCACCGATTAACACCTCTGTATTAATACGTATGAAAAGATCAGTTACAAGCTCAATGTTTACAGATGTATTCTATAAACTCTCAAAGTTCTCTCGTGTGTGTGTGTTCTGTGTGTGTGCTCTCCTAAAGAAACATAAGGATAACCTTCTATTTATATACACAGACACACAGTACATGACGAATCAAACTAAGACTCGGCGAAACACATAAACATTTGACGAAACAAGAGGCAGTCAACGAATCACATTCAAGGTCGACGAAACTGAGCTGTTTCGTCGACATGATTCCTGTTTCGCCATCTTTGGGCTTTGGCCCAGCAGTGAAGGCCCATGTCATAGTGTTCATGCCATGCACGTACAGTTTCACCATTTGCATGTATTTACTTCTACATGACATCATCATGACATCATTATGATGATGTCATGGTGATGTGGCTCCTCGGGAAGGCTCGCGGCTCTCCGTGCTTCGCGTGTCGAACTCTGGGGCGCACGACGGAGGAATGTCGTGACGTCGGGCTTGAGCCGAACCTAACCGGGTTGAACCGAACCAAGTTGAACCGAACCGAGTCGCGACCACATAATATGTATCAACACGTGAAAAGTCTGGATGATTCGAGTTGGTGATGGTGATTCGGCTGTAGTGAAGAAAGGCGTAAACAAACACCGATTAAGGGGGTGATTGTTGGATTAATCGGGTTTGGTTCACGGGTCACGGTTCATTTACGGGTCAAGAACCGGTCAGAAAATGGGCAATCCAGCAGCAAATGGATCACAGGTTTATAATTAGTCTTGTGTTGACCAAGTTTGTTGGAGGTAGATGTCATGGAGAAGTGTGCGTTGGGAGTTGTTGTACAAAACAGGAGTTCGTGGGTTTTTAATTTTTTATGCATGTGACTTTATTTGTATCTTTAATTATAAATAGGGAGTAGCATTAGGTTTTATTTGTAACCCATATTTCAATCGAACACAGTAGCCTTCTTCATTTTTTAACCTTCTGCAACTGTTCTTCTCTACAATTCTACATACATACGAGAGTGTGAGTTTTGTGAGTGAAGTTTGAGTGTGGGACCTGAACCAACATCCAATCCTTAGAATGGCAATCCATCTTGTTACAGCAATGATCAAGAAGGCATGCCAAAGAATTTAGAATCTAATAAAGGCATGGATAGTGACTATGAGTTTGAAGAATGCAAGAAGAATGGAAGGTTTTGTTCATGTTATTTACCTATAGAATAAATTAATGCATGCATGGATTTCTTGGATAACCGTAATGATATGGAAGACACATCAACTTATTATGATGTTATTAATATAGAATCAATTAATGCATGCATGAATTTCTTGAATAACCTTAATGATACGGAAGACACTGTAACTTATTATGATGCTATTAAATAAGTATTTTATCAAATACTTACCGTGTTCTTGATTGATTTTCTAAAAATACCAAGTGCTACTGCTGGGATTTGTTATCCATGACTTATGAAGAAGTTGATTCACTTGATGTATACTATGGAATCCAAAGAGAAGGGGATACATGTAGGTCCGTTTTTCCCGGAGGATCCGATACGAAAACCTATTCCTTGTTTAATACAAACACGATCGCGGGTGCGGAATCCTCGTGACGGTGCAAACTGAACAAAGTAGATAAATAACAACAGCAAGTAACCAAAGATTAACTTCGATTAAATGGATGAGAACATTCACAAACATATACACACAATGCTTGTACAATAAACTCTCACAAGTCTCTCAGCTCTCGTGGAGTCTCACAATAATCTCATGACTAAACTGATAAACATAACCAGCTATTTATACTGTCCACTTGACGAACCTTCTCAGACGAAGGTTATGTGAGACGAAGGTCTAACCTTCGTCACTACCCATAGTGACGAAGGTAGAAGGTTCACCATGCATGTTCATGGAGAAGGTTGAACCTTCACCACTTTGAATTCTCACAACCTTCGTCATATGTTTCATGTAAATGTATTCTACACACATGAGATCATTATGATGTCATCATGACATCATCATGGTGATGTCATGATGATGTATCGGCGGGAACGGTTCGCGGCTCTCCGTGCTTCGCGTGTCGAACTCTGGGACGCACGACAGAGGAATGTCGCGACGTCGGGCTTGAGCCGAACCTAACTGTGTCGAACTGAACCGAGTCGAACCGAACCGAGTCGCGTCCACATAAAGTGTACCAACAAACTCCCCCTTGGAAGCTACTCGTGATGGTTCGTCTTCCATGTCTTTCATGTCGGAGGATCTTCAAAGGTCTTCACGTGCCACAGTCAGGGAGTGTATCAACAAACTCCCCCTTGAATGATGCTCGTGAATCTTTTAAACTTCAAAACTTTAGATCCTTGTGGTGTTGATGAGTGATCAACTGCAACCCGATCATCTTGATCTTCTGATTGCATCAACGTCGTGTCTTCACTTTACGGCTTGTCATCTGACACGTTCTCTTCACCTTTAGCTGATTCTTATGTCGCATCTGCACATACAAGAAAGCTAAACATGTAATGAGAACAACCGCTTGGAATTTAGACAAATTAAACAAATGACACATATGAGACCAACTCTCATTTAAAACACCGACCGACAACAGTTTGAAAGTTTAGAAAATGATCAATTTTAATCCCTTACTTTCAAAACTTGTTAACTTCGACTGTTTATGAAGATGCAATTGTTTTCCGGCTTACAATCAGGATTTTGGGTAGGATAGACTCGAGTTCCAACATCGATCAATCAAAAATAAACTATAAGCAAAATCTTTTTGGCTTTTATAAAGTTTAGATTAAAACACACCTAAAATCTTTTTGGAATTTTTCATTTTTCAAATGTAAGGAAGGAAAGCAATAAATAAATATATACAGAAATACAGAAACCGAAAGCAGTAAACAAATGTTTACAAACATTCTTTTTGCGAGTTTCGAGGGTAAGAGAATCATATCAGTGTACGGTCACGCCAAAACGCTCTTTTTGTTCAATTTTAACATTTAGATAAGCATCCTATAACAATTATCGGTATTGTTGTCCACATAAGCTCAACTTATCAGATGTAATCATGGCGAGGGGATACGTTAAGGTATGATTTATACTTACCGACCGGTGTTCATCCACACACGACACATTCTCGTATCAAGGTATGCACGAGAGTTCATCTTACCGGTGAGTATACCATTTATCATCTGTTTTGACGTATATGAAAATGTAAGAAACTCACTTATTTTGATGAAAACAAGCCCTATGTGATAGAATCACTTATTGATGAGGAACTTGATTTTTATATGCATGAGGGCACAGGAACAAGTCCGTGAACAGGTCAGTACTTTCATACAGCAAAGAGACGAACTTGACTCCCGGATAACTGTGATATATTATCACTTATTTTGTTGGACATGTGATTGTTGATCACTTATTGAGGTCGTATGCAATATGTACACATATGTATAGTATCATGGAAGATCTAGACTTCGTCTCCGTTTGTTTCGGTAAAAGAAACAACCATGATACGCAGATGATAAAACAGCATAAAGACAGAATATCTCAGGACCTCGGCAATCTCTCAAATGAAATTTCGGTACTAAGACCATATGCCAATGTGTGGTTCCCACCTGGTCTTCAGTCGATTTAAGTTTATATCCCCTGCACACTTTAAAATGATTGTGAGCCTACTGATACATCTTATATGGAGCTGCTTAACATATTTTTCATTTTCAAGTTCATTTCAAAAGAGGTTTAGACAGACCACTGATGTACTATCATTTTCCCTTTTTCTCGCCAGGAAACTCATTTTTGTTTTTCTATTGTTTTTGCGTTTTGAAATTTTTCGACGTTTTTGAATTTTCAAATTTGGATTTACTCCCCCTAAAATCAACAAACTAAGATAAATTGAAAAGACACAAAGATATTTACAAAAACGATTTTCCGATGTCGGTTAACTCATGTTTTACCTCAACGCCGTTTACCAAAATTAATTTTAATCAGAAATGATTTATCGAATTTTGGAAAAATGAGTTGGCACGTCGGTAAGCGGTGCGGACCATGACAACATTTACAAGTTTCATATTAAAAACAATCACGTGTGAGGTGATATTCGAGATCAACGTGTCTGGCCAAAGAGTGCTGTACGAGATGATATAATTCATAAAGCAGCTTCAATATCGACAAGTATAGGAGAGATTAGAAATTTAAAACCGTATTCTGCAACTGCTTCGTGCATTGCAAGGAATCTGAGTGCTCTCCCAAACTGGATATCCACCCGTTGTGGATTTCAAAGTCGATTTTGCAGCTACTTCAATTATCCAAGAAATCTCTTCACAGCAACAAGATCATAAACCTCCGGGTCCGGCTGGTCTTCCACATTGCACCAGCGAAGGTCTTTGTCTTTCTCTTTGAGAAGTAGTGTGTGGTTGTTCAATCCACGCCAAGGCATCCGGACACCCGGTTGGTTTGTTCAACAAACACATTTTCTTCAATCACACCGCAAGGAAATGTACACTGCACGTTCATCTTGTTGATTTTGAACATCAGACGTGCTGCAGGTGCGTACATTTTGATTGAATCTATCCTGGGGACCTGATTAAAGCCTTGAATAATCAAACTTTGGTATGATTTTCATTTTGTCGAAGGTTTTCATTTTCTTTCGACAGACAATTCTGTCTTCCTTTCTTTTTCTCTCCATCAAAGGCAACAATTTCTTTGTCGCCGATCTTATGCATGGACACTCCACTATCAACAATCCGATGACTATCGATAGTTCCTCCTGGAACATCCTGCACATTCACTCAGAGATTAGTTGGAGAGGGGGACCCAAGCCTTTATAGACTTGGGTTGCCCCTGAGCATCAAGAAATGTAATTTCAATCTCTTGATGATTTGGAAATTTCACGCCTCCCCCTGAACCTTCACCCGTTTTAGGTTTCCAAGACTGTTTTGCTTTACCAGATATATTTTTATGAACAGATTCTAAAACTTCTGGTTTTAAAAATTGTGAAGAACTTGGTTCCCTGTTGACCGTTTTGACTTCATATTTTAAAGCCTTGTCAACAGCTTTGATATTTTGACGTCGTTGTTTCGTTTCTTGTTCCTTAACAGTTCTTTTATCATGTTTTGGTGAAATGGGACGACGTTGTGGGTGAACCTTTTCAGGTGGTGCTCTTTCAACCAATTTCTCTTTGGGAGTATTTCTACAATTTTTAATGATATGTCCAAACTCCCCACACTTAAAACACGTTCTCCTTTCAACAAACTTAGGAGAATCTGATCGACTAACAGATGTCGAACCAGTAGACCTGAGGTACTTGCTCTTTCATCACACCCATTTGTATGTTGAGTGTAATTGTTTTGACTGTTACGTTTTAAAATCTTGACTTGTTGGACAAAATCGGTGTTTGATTTGTTTTCAAAAGTCTCAATTTTATCCGTACCATTCGATGCTACAAATCTGACATTACTATTTTTCTTCTGATAACGAGCTCCTTTTGTTTCAAATTTTGATTGAGAAGCGTTAGGCTTTTGAGCTCGCCTTTCTAGTTGTTTACCCTTAGCAGCAATAGGTTGTTGCTTTGTTGGTGATTTTTTATTTCCAAATTGTTTCTTAATTTCAGCTTTTGGAATTGGGTCACATTGAGTTACAATGACTCCTGGAATTGTCTTTCACAAAAACTTGTTTGTATTATCTTCAAAAACTTGATCAATCGAAGATGGATTGACATTTTTAATTGGAAAATCGTGATCTGAATAGATTTTAGAATCACCAACCAAAGTGTACAACACATTGTTACTCTTAACAGTAGACACAGATTCTTTTACTTCCTTGACAGGATTAATCACTTGTTTGGCAACTTGTTGCACAACAGGAATAGGAGGATCACAAAGAATATGATTCTCAATTGGAATTTCTATTCCCTTCTTCTTATCAAGTGATTCATACTGGTCATTCATATCTGATTCTGATTCATCATCAGACGACTCATAGTCCTCAATGATTGGAGGACTTTGTTTCGTAGATGTTGAAGTTTCTGTTTGCTCAGATGATGTACTTGAAGAACTGTCCGA
This sequence comes from Helianthus tuberosus, assembly GCA_030545235.1. Classification (NCBI taxonomy): domain Eukaryota; kingdom Viridiplantae; phylum Streptophyta; class Magnoliopsida; order Asterales; family Asteraceae; genus Helianthus; species Helianthus tuberosus. The sequence goes on along the minus strand of JARYGA010053122.1, from coordinate 4,267 downwards.
TTTGAACCCTAGGCCAGTAGTAACTTCCTCATAATCAAGAGGCACACTGGGTTCAAAACGAGGCATATCCTCTTCATCGGGAATTCTGGTATAGTTGTGTCTCAAAGGGGGCGGACACAACTTATACCCAACGCCTTTCACATTCCCTTTCAGCTTTTGAACATCTATGATGTGATCAAGCACATATCGGGAGTTAGAATAACTATCCAATTTGAGCTTGATCGCATCATGCTCGCATTTGGCAACGGCTAGCTCTTTCTTTGTTTCCTCAATGATATTAATTTAGTTATTAATACCAATTTGTTTGTTGAAAACAGTTTTTGTTAATTCGGAAACACTTTTCTTTAAAGTTTCAATTACAGATTTAAAATTTTTTTCATTTCGAGCTAAAGCCATGTTTTCCTCTTTGCACTTTGACAGCTCAATCACTAAACTTTGATTATGACTATGAACCTTTTCAGATTCCTCTTTCAATTCTGCACACATTTTACAAACACTAGGAGTAGGAGGATCAGAATTTACCTGACTTGTCGAGGCCGAGACATTCGCCATAAAGGCAGTCTGATAAGAAAAAGATCCATCTTTAGAATTATAATCTCCCGCATTCGAGCTTTCTTCATCTGAACTCCCGCTATAACCCGAGCTATCATCACTTTCAGAAAACTCTTCCTTGTGAACATGCTTGATGTGATTGATGATTTTTGCATAGCATGTGGTTCCACCTCCTTGATTATTATCTCCGAATTGTACAGACCAATTACACCCTTCATCGGCTTGAACGATCAATGCTCTGTTGGTGTTTGAAGGTCCAGACTGGTTCTGGTTCTGATTGTTGTTCACCGCTACTATCCTTCGTTCACGATTGTCTTGATTTGCATTAGAAGTACTCGTCTGATTTTTGAACGGATTCTGATTGCCTTGTTTGCTTGGTCGGGTGCACTCACGTTTGAAGTGACCCTTTTCGCCACAATTGAAACATGTAACCGCATCTTTATCAAACCCACTTCGTATCCTTTTTACTTTCCAACGAAGTTCTTCTAGTTCGAGTCATGAAATCCCTTGCCCTTCTAACTGCACTTGCAAATGCCCACTTGATATCCATTAACTCCATTTCATCACGGTCTATCTGCTGATAATCTTCATTGGTCATATTGATGTTTCCAATTTGACCTGCTACCAATCCACAGTAGGAACTGAACATTGTGTTGAGAAGTTCCAAATGTTCCTTTGCAACTTCTACACTGACTTTTGAAAGATTGGAAGTATCAACTCTGACAGTGTTGGTGTTTTGGGGTAAAGGATTGTTGGTATAATGTGCTTGTTGTTGTTGTGGTTGGGCTTGAGGTTGGGGTATAGATTGTGAAAGATAAGCACTTTGATTGAACTGTGGAAACGGAGATGAGCTTGTATTGGACACAAACGCCGTTTGAAGCTTCGGTTGCTGAACGGAACTAGAACTAGCTGAAGGAGCAAAACCAGGCAAATACATTTCTGTGTTCTGAGGAGCTGCAATCCTTTTAGCTTTCCGAATTTCCTCTTCGTTCTTTTGCTCCAACTTCTGAACGAATTCATAGATAGTGATATTGGCCGTATCCAGGGCGCCCGTATGCTTTAGAAGCTCAATGAATGGACTCCACTTAGGAGGTAGAGCATCAGCAAACCGTGCAACCATTTCCAGATGAGTTGCAGCAACATTATAAGAACTCATTTCACTAATCAAATGATAAAAATGAGAAGTCATATCATTTAGAGTTTCATTCTCCAAGAACTGAAATGATTCAAACTCTTTCTTCAATAGATCATGGCGTGTCTTTCTAGTAGCTGCATTTCCTTCTCCTCTCGCTACCAATCCATCCCATAAACCTTTCGTGGTCTTACAATAAGAGAATTGATTAAAGATGTCTTTGTGAAGTGCTTGAGTGAGAATAGCATACGCCTTCTTCTCCAGATCATATGCCTTTTTGTCAGCTTCTTGCGTATTATTGAAAGTTGTCGCATTTGATCCTGCTTCTTCAAGAGCTTGACTAAATTCAGAGGTGAAACACGTCCATAATTATGTGTTTTGCCCTTGAACGTAATTATGGAAACGACCCTTCCATGATGGATAGTCGTTCATGTGATTTAACTTTGGCGGGCGATTGTTGCTACCCGTCTCACTCTCACTAAGCAATAGATTTTGAATGCTTTGATTTTGATTCGACACCAATGCCCATTGATTTGCACTTATTGACTGTTGTTGTTGAGGTATGGAATTCGCTAAATACGCGGCCATCGAAGTCTGATTTTGACTTGGTCGTGGGTCCGTACTCCAATCCCATGGGCTCGTACAACTCATGTTTGATATCAGAACAATTGTACCTGATAAAACACTTGAAAACACAAAGTTAGAACACTTTTGTAAATCCTCTGTTTAAAAATGACAAGTTAATATGAGGAAGGTTGAGGTGAGGATGGTTGAAGTAACGAGGAAGGTTAAAGTGAGGAAGGTTGAAGTAACGGGGAAGGTTAAAGTGATGAGGAAGGTTGAAGTAACGAGGAAGGTTAAAGTGATGAGGAAGGTTGAAGTGATGAGGAAGGTTAAAGTGATGAGGAAGGTTGAAGTGTAGGTCCCTCGGAGGTTGAGGTTTAACCTATTCCTTGTTATGTCTAACACACTAGCGAGTGCGGAATCCAAGCTAGCATGCAAACCGAGATAGAACAAGCACAAAACACAACACACAATTTTCACCGATTAACACCACTTGTATTAATACTATGAAAGGTTCGGTTACAATGCAATGTTTACAAATCAGTTTTGCAAACTCTCTCAGTGTGTGTGTTATCTCTCTCTCTCTCTGTGTCTGACTTTCTATCTGTCTAACTTCTAACCCACTAAGTGAACACAACACATGGGTATATATATACCCAACTCAGATCGTCTGGTCGAAGGATCAGACAGACTGATCGTAAGATCATCTGTCGACCAGAAACCCATCGAAGGATCACATATACCTTGAAGGATGATATCCTTCGAGGTCTATCCATCGAAGGTCATCTTTCGAGCTCATCGAAGGATATAAACAATCCTTCGATGACACATCCTTCGACACAGACATGTTACAACCATTTTGTTAACTGTTTGTCCAAGTCAAACCAGGAGGATGGTTGACTTGGTCAAACTTACATGACTAACAAAGACATCGTTTGGTATCACGACAACATACAGACAAAGTACAGACACAAGTGCACCAACAAAATCCCCCTTGGTTGTAGCTTTGTCTCGATCTCGATCTTAATTCTCGTAGGTCCCTCGTGTCTTCAAGTCTTTGACGTCTTTTCAAGTCTTCAATGTCGGAGGATCTTTATAGTCTTCACGTCTTGAAAGCAGAAAGTGTACCAACAAACTCCCCGTTTCATGTAGGAAGTGTGTTGACAAACTCCCCCTTAACATAAGCTCCCCCTTGAGTTATGCTCGTGAAATACTTGTTCTTTATGAATTGAGATCCTTGTGGTGTTGATGATGGTCAGCGGCAACTCGATCATCTTCATCATTTGAGTGCCTTCACGTCGTGTCTTCATTCCGAAGCTTGTCATCGACCATGTTCTCCTTGCCTTTAGAATCTGCACATGCAAAAAATCTAAACGCGTAATGAGAACAACTGCTTGGAATATCATAAGCAAACGACACACATGTGACCATTGTTTAAACAAACACCGTCCGACAGTTTGAAAGTTTTAACAAATTTTATCAATTTCAATTTTAACTTTCAACACTTGCAAATTTCGACCGTTTATGAAGATTTAGTCGTTTCGGTTTTCAATCAGGTTTCAGGTAACGAAGATTCGAGATCCAACATCGTGCAATCGAAAATAGAATAGAAATAAAATCTTTTTGGCTTTTATAAAGTTTATATTAAAACACACCTAAAATCTTTTTGGTATTTTTGAATATTTCAAATGTAAAGACAGAAAGCAGTAAATAAATATATACAAAGATGCAGAAACTGAAAGCATTAAATAAGTATTTACAGACATTCTTTTTGTGAGTTTCGAGGGTAAGAGAATCATATCAGTGTACGGTCATGCCAAAACGCTCTTGTTGTTCAATTAGTTAACATTAAGATAAGAATCCTATAACGATTATCGGTATTGTTGTCCACATAAGCTCAACTTATCAGATGTAATCATGGCGAGGGGATACGTTAAGGTATGATTTATACTTACCGACCGGTGTTCATCCACATCACGACACATTCCCGTATCAAGGTATGCACGAGGGTTCATCTTA
>JARYGA010053121.1:0-34232 GCA_030545235.1 Helianthus tuberosus | reverse complement strand
TACAGGATAACTCAAGGACCTCAGGAATCCTTGAGGGATTATGTGAACAAGTTTAGTTGGGAATCCTTGGATATCCCACATCTTGATGTTGCAACGGCCGTACAAGCGTTCAAGATGGGGTTGCAGAAAGATTCTCAATTTTACCAGGATCTTGTAATGAATCCCTGCAGGAATCTGGATGAAGCTCGTAACAGGGCTTTGAGATACATTCGCCTGGAGGATGATAAAAAGATGCAAGAGAGGATGAATTCGTCCACAACCTATGAGTCAACCAACAGGAAATCAGAATCCTCGTATAAACCACACCGTTCTAAACCGTATGGCAGAAATGATGGCAAAAAGTGAATGCTGTTGAAGACGAGGATCCTGAGTTGTCTGAATATTGTTTTTCTGTTAACATACCTGAACTGATGTATGCTATGCAGGGTTTAGGAGACAAAGCAAGGTGGCCCCAAAAGAATCAACAAAAGGCTGATTGGAAGGACAAGTCCAAGTGGTGTGCCTTCCATGAGGATTTCAGGCATGTTACTAAAGATTGTATCGCTTTGAGAAAGGAAATAAGTTATCTCTTGAGTAAGGGATATCTGAAGGACTTCTTGGGAAGAAAGAAGAATAAAGGCCAGGATCCTAAAAAGGATCCTGAACGGGCAGCGTCGCCTCCTGCAGATGCAAAAATAATTAACTTTATTTCAGGAGGATCCGACATATGCGGCAAATCATATTCTGCGGAAAAAGACACGCGAGGGAAGCTAAAGCAGAGAGGGGAGATAAGCCGACAAGGGTGTCAACCCTTACAACTGACAAAGCATCACGTTCCATAATGACGACAGGGATACTGTCCAGGATCCCCATCATGATGCCTTAGTGATAACGTTATATGTTGCTAAACCATTTTGTACGTAGGATATTAGTGGATAATGGCAGCTCAGTCAACATAATTCAGCTGGAAACATTGAAGAGGATGAATGTATCTCCGATGGACATTACTTCGAAGTCCACTGTGCTCGTTGGTTTCAGTGGAGAAGCTAGGAATACCGTAGGGGAGATAAAGTTTCCTGTGTATATTCAAGGGGTCAACTCAATGCAGCGCTTTTGTGTCATGGTCTCTTGATCCTGCTATAATATTATATTAGGCAGGCCTTGGATCCATGACATGAAAGCTGTTCCGTCAACCTACCATCAATGCATCAAGATCCCTACTCCTTGGGGAGTTGTCAAGGTAGAAAGTGATCAACATGAAGCAAAGGAGTGTTATTCTTCTTCGATGAAATCCTCAACAAAGCCAAGTGCAACATAGCAATTAAAGATTCGAGGCCAGGATATCATGGAGGCTTCAGAACAGGATATAAAGAAAGTGATCCTGGATCAGGATAATTCGGAAATCTCAGTGCTCGTGGGAACCAATATCCCTCTAGATATTGAAGATCAATTGACTAATTTTTTGAAATGCAGGATGTCAACATTCGCATGGAAGCACGAGGATATGACAGGTATTTCCAAGGATATTATAACACATAAGCTCGGTATTGACAGGTCATTCAGGCCTGTCCAACAAAAGAGAAGGAAGTTTGCTCCGGAGCGAAATGTGATCGTCCAAGAGGAAGTTGAAAGACTACTAAGGAGCAAGATGATTAGGGAAGTGAAGTTTCCTAAATGGCTGGCGAATGTAGTTGTGGTGCAAAAGAAAAATGGGAAATGGAGAGTTTGTGTAGATTACACAGACTTAAACAAAGCTTGTCCTAAAGACCCATTTCCTCTTCCTCATATTGACTCAATGGTGGATGCTACTGTCGGCCATGAGATGTTAACCTTCATGGATGCATCTTCAGGATTCTAGCAGATCCAAATGGAACCTTCAGACCAGGAGGATACTGCCTTCATGACACCAACAGGTATTTATTGCTACACTGCTATGCCCTTTGGTTTGAAAAATGCAGGTGCAACGTATCAAAGATTGGTGAACATGATGTTCAAAGACAAGCTGGGGGACACTATGGAGGTATACATCGACGACATGGTAGTAAAATCTAAAAAGACTGAGGATCACCTCCAGGATATCAAGGGAGAATTTGATATCCTGGATAAGTATAACATGAAGCTAAATCCTGCTAAGTGCCATTTCAGAGTAGGGGCAGGAAAGTTTCTAGGATATATGGTGACTAAAAGAGGGATAGAGGCGAGCTCGGAGCAGATTAAAGCTATCTTGGATATCAAATCACCTTCAAATATAAAGGATGTTCAACGGTTAACAGGGCGAGTGGCAGCATTGAATAGATTTATTTCAAGATCCTCGAAAAAGTGCAAGGAATTTTATGATATCCTGAAGAAGAATACGAAGTTTGAATGGGGAGCAAAGCATGAAGCAGCCTTGCAGGATTTGAAGCAGTATCTTACAACTGCACCCCTATTGATGAAGCCTGAGGATGGTGAACCATTATCCCTGTATCTTGCGGTATCAAGGAATGCAGTAAGTGCTGTCCTTGTAAAGGATCACGAAGGTCACCAGTATCCTGTTTATTATGTTAGCAAAAGTTTATTAGATGCTGAAACTAGGTATTCCCACTTAGAGAAACTGATTTTAGCCCTAGTTATGGCATCAACAAAACTTAGACATTATTTTGAAACACATAGAATTCATGTTAAAACCAACTATCCTGTTAAAAACGTGCTTAGGAAACCCGAGATGTTGGGTAGGATGGCTAAATAGTCAGTGAAATTAAGTGCCTTTGATCTAGTATATGAACCTAGAAATGCCATAAAGTCTCAGGCTTTAGCTGACTTTGTGGCTGATTTCAGTAGTGATATTCAAAATGAAGTAGACCTAGAAGTACAACAGCTAGGAGAAAATTTAGAATCCTGGACGCTATATACTGATGGTGCGTCTAATGTAAGAGGTGTAGGTTTGGGTATACTACTAAAATCGCCACAGGGGGATATATTAACCCAGGCTATTAGATGTGAGTTTCCTGCCACTAATAATGGAGCAGAATATGAAGCTTTAATTGCAGGATTAGAATTGGCTAAAAGTATGAATATCAGGAGTTTGCAAGTATATGTTGATTCTTTGTTAATCACTAATCATTTTAGGAACCTATGCAGTTAAAGGTGAGAAGTTAATCGAGTATCTCGAAATTCTCAAAAAAATAGCAGGATATTTCGATATTTTTACACTTGAACAGGTACCAAGAGAGGATAATGATGAAGCTGATGCCTTGGCAAATCTAGGATTATCAGTCAGGATACCGAAAGGAACCCGAATACCAATATTACATATCCTATATCCTGCGACGGATCTTCAAGATAAGGAAGTACTAAGTGTTCAGGATCCTGATGAGTATCCTGAGAAGGATCCTAAGTCTTGGATAGCTCCAATCATAAGATATCTCAAGGAAGGACACACTCCAAAGGATGAGAATCCTAAGGCCTTTAGAATGAAGGTATCAAGATTCACTATTATAAATAATGTCTTGTATAATAAATCTCTTGCAGGACCATATCTGAGGTGCTTAGAGGATCCCGAAACCAAGGAAGTGCTTCAGGATATACACGAAGGGGATTGTGGTAACCATACTGGGGGCAGGTCATTGTTCTCAAAGGCATTAAGAACAGGATATTATTGGCCGACAATGAGAAAAGATGCTGCAGAATATGCTCGAAGATGTGATGTATGTCAAAGACACAGTAATATATTACATCAGCCGGCCGAGCCACTTTATCCTATAGCTTCCCCTTGGCCATTCATGAAGTGGGGAATGGATATAGTAGGAAAATTGCCAAAGGCTCCAGGAGGAAAGGTCTTCATGCTGGCAATGACCGATTATTTCTCTAAGTGGGTCGAAGCTGAAGCATTCGTTAAAGTTAGAGATCAGGAAGTGGTATCCTTCATAAAAAGGAATATCCTGACTAGGTTTGGAGTACCAGCTGAGATAATTTGTGACAATGGATCTCAGTTTATAAGTAAGAGGACTACTGACTTTTGCAAGAGTTGAGGAATCAAAATGATCACTTCCACCCCAGTACATCCTCAAGCAAATGGACAAGCAGAATCCTCAAACAAGATAATTGTCAACAACCTGAAAAAGAGACTAGGGGCTAAAAAAGGAAGATGGGCAGAAGAACTACCCTTTGTATTGTGGGCTGATAGGACGACGGTGAAAAATGCAACTGGCCAAACCCCGTTTTCCTTGGTATTTGGAGCGGAAGCGGTGATCCCGACAGAAATGGTAATACCTACAGCAAGATCCAACCTCCAGGATCCTGAGCAGAATCCTGAAGTCCTATGTGAGGAATTGGATACTGTTGATGAGATAAGAGACGCGGCAAGGCTAAGGATGGCAGCATATCAACAGAGGATATCTAAAGCATATAACAAGAATATAAGGACTAGGTTCCAGGTCGGAGATTGGGTATTGAGAAAGGCTTTCCAGAATACTACTAATCATGCTGATGGAAAGTTGGCTCCAAAATGGGAAGGACCCTATGAGATTGAATCAGAATCAGGAAAAGGAGCATACCGACTCAAGGATATGGAGGGGGATATGCTACCAAGATCCTGGAATGCTATACATCTGAAGCTCTATTTCAAGTGAGTTTGGAATTAAAATTCTAACTCAGAATGGTATGGATTCTATCTCTTTTATTAAATTTTAATATTATTTATTGTTTTGAACCCGTTACTGACTTAAGCATCATAGGGGTGTTAGCCAGGCTAACACCCACCTTAGCTTATAGTTGTTTTGCAGTATATGCTTTGGGATATAGCTCCAGGATATACATTCAGGATACTTCGAAAGATTAGAGGATTGGCCCCCTCTCTCACGTTTAAGGGATCCTGATCCCTTCACAAGTTTAAAGGTATTCACCTTTCTCTTGAATTGGGTTTAAACACCCCGCTTGGAGCGCAAGTTATCCAGGAATAGTTCAAGGTGGCGGGACCAGTTCATGTAAAAGTGGCTGACAATTTCATCACTGTTGGCTATATCCTGGATTCTCAAGGTATATGATGATTGATCACCCTCTCTCACGGAAGGGTATTTTCATACTCTCTAAGGTTTAAAGGTTATCACCTTTCTAAGTCTTGGAGTTTATACACTCCCGCCTGTAGCGCATGAAAATTTGGGATTTTCCCCAGGAAACCTATTGGATTTTTCCCAAGACACTAAGGATTTATCTCCAGTATGTTTTTAGGTTTTACCCCAGTAACACAAGAACTGTCCAAATAGTTAGAACTTGAATTCAAAAATTAACTAAGTGTTTGAAGGCTTTATGCACAGGGGACATTCCTCCCAGGGCGATTGTGAATCAAACTCAAACCTAGTGTACTAAGTATCTCGGACTGGGGACATCTTAGTTGAAGAAGTTGCAAAAGGATTGGAAGTTCGATATTAGGGTTACACTCTATTCCTGGTATGATCTTTCCTTTGTGAACCTTACATAAGTTGTTTAAACTTTTGAAGCTGTGTTTAAGGCTCGAATATCCTGATAAGGATATATCTTTAGGATATGTTCTCAAAATGTGTTTTTGGGATACGTTTCAGGATATTTGATTGGAATACTTGGGAAATAATACTTGGGTTTAAAATTAGTATTCTGGTCAAATAAGTGTTATCAAAACGGATTTTGAAAAATAAACTATCTTTTATTCTTTAAAGACGTTGTCTAAATTATTTGGGTTTTGAGAAGTCCTATTTGACGAAAGTCTTTGTAGGATACCACTAAGTATATTGATCAGGATATTTTCAGGAAATAATTGTGCTAATTTTGTAAAGCTAAAATCTAAACTAAGTAATGCATGACAAAAATTAAAAGGCGACAACAAATTAGTCAAAAGGCGGTTATATTATTAACAAGTCAAAAGTTGTGCTTTTGGTTTCACCTCAAACCGAGGCCCATCCGCCAAAAGCACGATTAGTTTTTTACCATATTTACGCAACGGTTGAAGGTTTCATCTCAAAATGAGACCCATCCGCCTCCAACCGTTGCATCATTCAAAAAAATTAAACTAAGTGATGACCAAGGGCTTCATCCTGAAACCCAGGACCCATCCACCTTTGGTCATCATATTGTTCTAGTGCAGGAAATATAAATTGTTCAAAGACAGGAAATGTAAATTGTTTAAACAGACCACAACCATGGAATTTAAAAAGTAGGCTCCGGCCTTGGCACGTATATCCATCATCTCCCACTTCGCTGCCTCTAAGGGGCAGCTCCTCCTTCCATCATAACCTCGTCGGCAACATCCTCCCTAGCATTTCCTCCAGCATCACCTTCAGCATCGCCACCAGCATCCTTCGAAGCACCAGCATCATCTGCCTTCTCGGTCGCCTTAGCGGGCTCCTCTGCAGTAGACTTGGAAGGGGGCTCCACAGGGCTACCACCAAGATCCTTCAATTTCATCTCCCAGACTTTAACATTCCATGAAGTGCATTCAACACCCAAAGCTATGGCCTCGTAAGCCATTTTCAATCTGGCCTGGAGAAGGGAGATGATAACAGAACTCTTGAGGCTTTCCTGGTATGAAGCCATGTCCTGCTCATGTTGAACTTGGGCTGCATCGAACTTGGCCTGAGCCTCGTGAGTGATCTTCTGGATGGCAGACTGGTGATCCTGAGTCATTGCCTTGTACATAGCTTCATAGTGTTCCGATTTGGCGGTGGCAATTGCTGCTTGATCTGCGATGGTGGCCTCGGCCTTCTTCAGTTTGCTCTCTAACATGGTGTTCAGGCTGCAGGCATCTTCATAGAGGAATACCAGGCGTTCGAGACCCTGCAAAATAAAGAAATCAGGTATTGACTTCAATTAACTTTATTAACCAGCATATGTTGCAGGATATGGGTCAGGATACTAACCTGGTTGAGGAAGCCGGTCATGAATTGCTGGATTCTGTAAACCCGTGGTTCTCAAATGGGAACACATGAGGTGTAGCGAAAGGCTCAACTTCCTTTCTCTTCCGGGAGCTAGAGGCCTGGGTCCTGGATGCCGGAGGAGCTTTGGGAGCGGTAGTAGTCTTCGAGCCAGTAGGCTTCGGTGTGACAGATGACTTCGGATTGGATTCTTGCTTTGTAGGTGCGAGGCTAGAGTAACTGTCTAACTCGTCGAGTTGGAAGCCTTCGAGGTTGATAATTGGCACTGCACAAGGGAAGATATTTTTAGACTTATTATACCTCTAAAAAAATATCGGTTTAATAAATCAAGATAATTTCTGAAAATATGCGTACCAGACATGTTGGAACTTGATCTTTGACTTGGACTTCTGAGTAGCAGGGTAAAGGTCCTTTCACTTTCCGGAAGCTTGTAGATTTCTTTTATTCTTCTTTCCGATTCGGCACTAGGGGGAGCTAATTCCTTGAAGTTTGCTGCAAAAGAAGAAATAAGCATATCAGGATATCAGTTCAGGATGTAGTCTCGGGATATGATTGGGGGTATTCCTAAAACCCTAAATCCTACCAAGAGTTAACCATCTCTTAGGAAGGTCAAACCCCTATCAATGGAGTCCATTTTCACAAAGAAGAATTTTCTTGTCCATTTATTCTCGTTCTTGGTAGCCTTAAGAATGAGAGGATCTTTGGAGATAGAAAATAAAAGGAACCGGCTGGAACCATGAGATCTTAAACGATATGCCATCAGAAGATCTTCGATGCACAGGTCGGGCATGTGACGAGCCTTAATCCGCTCCAAGGTGACTAATACGCGCCAAACCATGGGCATGATTTGAGCGAAGCTAAGGCCAGTAAGCTCGAAGAAACGAGAAATGAAGGGAGAAAACGGATACTGAAGCCCTATGGAGAAAGGATAAGCAAAAAAGCATACCCACTCGTCGGAACAAAAATCCGATCGGACCTCTCGGTCGAATGGACGGAAAATTGTCCCTGCGGGAAAGGCACCGGAAGATCGTAAAGCCGCAATATCGGCATTATCGAAAGAACACACCTCTTTTGAGGGTTCCTTAAGCAGGTTTTGTCTGTGAAAGGGGGGAACAGAGTCCGCCGTTTGGGATCTAGTGCGGGTAGCCATGGAGGATCACAACCGGAGAACAAAGGATTTAAACAGGGAAAATAGGGAAGAGAGAGAGAAAAAGTACCTGAAATTCGCTTGAAGATAGAGATGACCATAATGAGAAGTCCCTTAGTTAATATAGGCTGGATATAGGGGGTAAAGAGTAAATGTAGCATGGGAAGTTGCACAATGTCACCTCAAACGTCGCCTCGTTTTAATTGCCTCGATTTGCGAGATAAAGTTTTAAAATATATCCGTTGGATTGGTATACCAACAGATATATTTGGGGACAGTTGTTATGGGCCATTTTCTGAACATATATCCTGACTAATATTCTGCTTTTGATTGTTTAATTGTGATCAGGATACCGGATCAGGATATTGGTAACATCCTGATGTGATATCCTGGTAATGACTAATTTAACCACGTGCAGATTAGGAGGTGTGGGTCCCTAACGGTCAAGTGGACCTCTTCTCCATAAGACTCGGGCAAACTAGTTATATGAGAGACGTTGAACCCGGAAGAAGTGGACTACAACGTTCACTTGAGGAATATTCGAAGCATCCCGGCTTAATAGGATAGTTAGTTGATCTCCTTTAACTATAAATAGATTGATCGGATCAGATTAAGTCACTCACTCTCTTTCGCACACTTTACTCTCTAGCTACTAGCAATCATTACACACAAACACTTGTACTCAAACTACATTGTAACACCTAGTTGATCCGCATCATATCCTGCACTGTATCCTGATATTTGAAGTAATAGAAGAACAAGGCAGCTGCGATTGTCAGCTCCCGAGGTTTTGTGCCGGCGATCTAGATTGATAAAGGGCTTTCCTCGTACATCTCGTGTCACCCTTTACATTTTTGCTCATTGTTTGATCATAGATACAGCTCTATATCCTGAGCCGTATCCTGAAAACTGTTTTTGCAAACAACTTAATCAGCATATTTTCAACACACTTTCTTAGCACTAATTTGATCACTTAATTGCTTCGGTAATTTTTGACCAAAACACCAATCATCTTAGAAAATGCCAAAACACTCAAACATCAAAGATTCCAAAAAATCGACGTTTCTTTCAGATACAATATTTCCTCAGTAAAACGCCAAAAATGGCAAATATCGTTTCTTGTATATTCAATATTGTTCTACACGAAGTTTCGGAGAATGCATTCTTCCCTGAGGTGCTGTGACACAAATAACATTTTGCGGCATGAGATAGACAAATCATAAACAAAAAGATGCTGGTTTCAAACTTATGTCATTTTTTGTGTTTTATTATTGATGAATATTATAATGGCATGAAGAGACGAATGACATTGATGAGTGGTTTGAAGATACATATTCAAACAAAAAACTCATGTAATTTTGTCTTTCCAAACTGCCACAAAAACACAAGCATGACAAAGCCAAACCGCCAGTGAACATGTTTCAAAGAAGAAAGAGACTGATGACAATGAAGATTTGGAAGATGAATTGTTTCTATTTTTATTTTTTTAATTTTCTTTTTCTGTTGTTTGTTATGTATCTTTCACCTTAGAATAAAAAAATACATTATATTAATAAAACGCCAAAAAGTCATAATGATTGTGAAACGCCATAATGCAGTAAAATGCCAAAAACTCCCAACTATAATAAAAGTAATTTGAAAAAGTATTATAAAAAGCTAAAAATGAAAAAAAAAACGCCCAAAACTACTTAAAGCCATTAAAAAAACCAACCTTGGAAGATGGAACGTCTATGACCCAAAAAACTCATAAAAAGCTGAACAAAAACAATAAAAATACACACAGTAACTGAAAAGACGGCTAGTTTATTAATATCATTTATTATAAATAAATCCTGCCTAAACTACGCGCCAAAAACATCCTATAAGAGAGACATCTCTGCACAATTAACTGATCACAAACCAAAAACAACGACATGTTTCCTAGAAACTATTCACTTTAAAACGCCAAAAAAAAAATAGTTAAAAAAGCCACAGATGCGGAACCTCGTTTCTTCTATATTGAGTATTGTTCTGAATAAAGTTTCACTAAATGGATTCTTCTCTGAGGTGGGTATCTCTATAAGCTTTTGTTGAATGAGATGGACAAATATTCATGAAAAAGAGACTGATTACACTGATATGTCATCATGTCACTTTGTTCTTGATGGATATATTGATGGCATGAAGGGATCAATACATTCGAGCAGGCGTTGATCTTCAACATGTCACCAAACAAGTATATATCAAACCACAATAAAGGATGCCAGAAAAAATAAGTGTTATGGGTGATTTTTTGCTCATATATCCTGACTGATATTCTGACTTTGTTTGTTTTATTGTGGCCAGGATGCTGGATCAGGATATTGGTAACATCCTGATACGATATCCTGGTAGTTAGTAATTAACTCACGTGGAAATTGTTATGACCAGTCTCTAACGGTCTGGTGGACTTCTTCTCCTCAAGACTCGGGCAAATCAGTTATATTATGAACATTGAAGCCGGAAGACGTGGACTACAACGTCCACATATGGAATATTCGTCGGATCCCGGAATAGTAGGATAGTTAGTTTCTTTCTTTTTACTATAAAAGGGGATTGATCGGATCAGATTAGGGACACAATCTTTCGCACACTATTTCTCTCTACTTGCAAACACTCACAAAGCACTAACACTTATACTCGAATTGCATTGTAACACTTAATTGATCCACATCATATCCTGCATTGTATCCTGATATTTGAAGCAATAAGAAGAACAAGGCAGCTGTGATTGTCAGCTCCCGAGGTTTTATGCCAGCGATCTAGATTGATCAAGGGCTTTCCTCGTATATCTCGTGTCACCCTTTACATTTTTTCTCATTGTTTGATCATAGATATAGCTCAATATCCTGAGCTATATCCTGAAACTGTTCTTGTAAACAACTTAACTAGCATATTTTCAACACAAGTTTTTAGTACACTACCTCACTTAACTAGTTTGATCACTTAATTGCTTCAGTAATTTTTGACCAAAACAATTTGGCGCCCACCATGGGGCAAGTGGTGCTATTTCTACTAAAAGCTTTTGCAAAATCATTACTTGGTTTTCTATTTTCAAAACTTTTTGCTACACTATTTTCAATGGCCTCGAGATCAAACATGAGCTCTTCCACCGTGTCTGCTACAACCTCTGCAACAATTGGTTCGGTGCTTCCACCACCTCCTCCGAGAATGCAAGCCTGTTCACAGGGAACTGAAATTCATGTGGCTCGGGATGTTATCCCCGCTCACAATATCCAGGGATCTGGTCCTGTTTTGGCTTCTAATGAAGAAATTCTGAATTTGTTTGGTAGTGTATAGGAACAGATGAGGCAGCAGCAGGAAACTAATCAGATGCTGATGAGAGAGATACAACTCTTGAAATTCGGCTCAAGCAGGCCTGCTGAAGCTATTGTCACTCCCTTGCAACTCAGGGCTTTGAACTTCAGTTCTGCAGTTTATACTGAGGATAACCGGGGGAATATTGTGCCTAGCCATTCCCAGAATCATACTCCTGAGATACCCTCTTCAGTAAGAGTGTCAACTGTGAGAAGCTCAGGATATGCTTCAGGATATGGCCAGAATCCTCAGGCTGGTAATGTATCTAAAAATAATAATTCTCTTGCTACTAATGGTGTTGGATCTTTGCAGGATGCAGGTATGACATCAGTATTTTCCAGGGAGCTTCAAAAACTGAAAGACATGATATCCAGTGTACCTAGGGTGGTCCAGCCAATTCCAGAAGTATCCCAGGACAGCCACAGGATATCACGGTTCGCATATCCCACAGGATATGCTGAAATCCCAAAAAGATTTCAGACCCCCAACATGAAACTCTATGACGGAACTACAGATCCTGAGGAGCATATTGCCGAGTATAGGGAAAGGATGGAAATCAACCCTATCCATCCGGATCTCAAAGAAGCATGCCTGTGCAAGTATTTTGGTTCTACCTTAACAGGATCAGCCTTAAAATGGCTCTTAAATGTTCCTCCTCACTCATTTACATCGTTTGCTCATTTAGTGAATTTATTTAATAGTCAATTTTCTTGCAGTCGAAGTTTTGAGAAACTAACCAGTGATCTTCACAGGATAACTCAAGGGCCTCAGGAATCCTTGAGGGATTATGTGAACAAGTTTAGTCGGGAATCTTTGGATATCCCACATCTTGATGTTGCAACAGCTGTGCAGGCCTTCAAGATGGGGTTGCAAAAGGAATCTCAATTTTATCAGGATCTTGTAATGAATCCCTACAGGAATCTGGACGAAGCTCTTAACAGGGCTTTAAGATACATTCGGTCGGAGGATGACAAAAAGATGCAAGAGAGGATGAATTCGTCCACAACCTATGAGTCAACCAACAGGAAATCAGAATCCTCGTATAAACCATATCGCTCAAAGCCATATGGCAGAAATGACAGCAAGAAACTGAATGCTGTTAAAGATGAGGATCCTGAGGAGTATCTTGAGTTGTCTGAATATTGTTTTTCCGTTAATATACCTGAACTAATGTATGCTATGCAGGGTTTAGGAGACAAAGCAAGATGGCCCCGGAAAAATCAACAAAAGGCTGATTGGAAGGACAAGTCCAAATGGTGTGCTTTCCATGAGGATTTCGGACATGTTACTGAGGATTGCATCGCTTTAAGGAAAGAAATAAGCTATCTCTTAAGCAAGGGATATCTGAAGGACCTCTTGGGAAGAAAGGAGAATAAGGGTCAGGATCCTGAGAAGGATCCTGAACGGGCAGCATCACCTCCTGTGGATGCAAAAATAATTAACTTTATTTCAGGAGGATCCGACATCTGCGGTACATCATATTCTGCGGCGAAAAGACACGCGAAGGAAGCCAAAGCAGAGAGGGGAGATAAGCCAACCAGGGTGTCAACCCTCACAACTGACAAAGTGATCACGTTCGATAATTGTCTTAAAATGGAAAATTTAGCTTTCCGAATGATTGTCATGTTAGGATTCCCGAAAGGGATACTAATTGTCTTAAAATGGAAAATTGACTGAATGCTTCTAGTACCAAAACCGACTTAGTTGACATGCTTTGGTTGTGTATTAAGCAAGGCTATTTATCTATTTTCATATTTGAAATCTACTATGTTTTATAAGTATTTGTTTATGCTTACTTTAGTTTATTAAAAATCACAAAACTTATGTTTTTACCGGTAGTTTAGTGACAAAGGTCTAGTATTATTTCTCCGCCCATTTCCATGGATCGATACTTGGTTCTTACCGATACTTTACTACATATATGACGGGGTACACTTGCCTCTTTCGTGTGTGTTTTGATGTAAAAGTAATAATCACTTTTATAAATTTAAAACCAAATCGTGTGTAAATTCATTGTAAAAATATGTGTAGTCGCGCACACGTCAAGTTTTTGGCGCCGTTGCCGGGGAAATGGCGAGTTTTAGGAACGACCCGAGTCATTGTGTTATCGGTGTATATACTTGTTAATATTTGTGTATATTTACTTGATTATTTATTTGTTTATTTATTTGTTAATATTTCTTGTTTTAATTTGATTTATTCGTTTTCCAAGTCTATTTTTTGTACACTTGTAAATTTTTGTTCCATTTATTTTTTATCCGGATTTATTATTTATTTATTCTTTGGGTTTTCGGCTCCTAAAAATCATTCTTACATTAGCCGATTCGATTATATTTTTTGCTTTAATTTTTATAAAATTTCGGGCCCATTTTTGGATTTTTATAAAATTTTCAGCCCATTTTAAATAATATTATGTTTCTTTTCAGCAAAAAAAAATTAAAAATTTCGTTTGCAGGTTGATGTTCTCGACCCCCGCTCCAGAAGTTGTTGAACCGTCAGACGAGCCTGAACGCGATCTGAGGAGACGTCTTCGTGCGAGAGGGCGTGCGGTTGGGCTACTGCTCGCATCTGGTGAGCCGGAGCCGGTGGTACCCGCTGAAGCCGAGGGCTCAGGGGCAGCAGGAGACAGAACCATGGCGGACGATGAGCGACCTTTGAATGAGACGAATCAGCCCGGAAAGGCAGGCTTGGAATCTAGTATCATACGACCTACTATAGATGCACCTGTTTTTGAAATTAAATCTAGTATTATTAATATGGTGCATAATTCGGTGCAGTTTGACGGGCGTGAGCATGAGGATCCCGGACGACATATAGCGTCTTTTCTCGAAGTTTGTTCCACATTCAAGATCAGAGATGTTTCGGAGGATGCAATTCGGTTGACACTGTTTCCTTTCTCATTGCGTGACAAAGCTAGAGCTTGGCTTATGTCACTTCCAGCCGGGTCCATCAGGACCTGGAATCAGTTGGTGGAGCAGTTTATGCAGAAATATTTTCCACCTGAGAAAACAAACAAGCTACGGAACCGGATTGTTTCCTTTAGACAGGACGAGGGAGAGTCGTTGCATGCAGCCTGGGAGAGATTTAAAGATTTGTTGATAGATGTGCCACATCATGGCTTCTCCAAGAGATAGCTGGTTTTGATGTTTTATCAGGGGCTCAGTTACCACACACAGGAGCGATTAGACGTGAACTCAGGAGGCGATCTAGGAACTAAGACGCCGACAGAAGCATATGATATCATAGAAAAAGCTGCGTTGAAATCCAGTTCGCGTCGGGAGGGAGATAGAGGCCGGGCAACATCATCATCATCATCTCGCGCAGGAGTACACTTGGTGGACGACTACACGGCCATTACTGCACAAATCTCGGCTCTTGCAGTGAAATTCGATAAGTCCTAGATAGCCGCGCAAGTTGGTTTGGGGTGTGACCAGTGTGGAGTGTCACACGAGCCTGGTGCATGCTTTCAGGGAGTCGTGTATGAGGGCCACGAAGAAGTAGATTTTGTGGGTAATCAGGTGAGGCCGCAGAACAACCCGTACATCAATACCTATAATCCCGGATGGAGAAATCACCCAAATTTTGGGTGGCGTGCGAATACAGGTAATCAAAACCCATTGGGGTTCACTCAGCGCACTCCAGCACCGCAGCAGGGTCAGGGTCAGCAGTTCCAGCAATACAACCAACCTTACCAGCAGCGTCCATATTCGTATCAGAATCAGGGCACTGGGAGTAGCTCCCAGCAGCAGGCCCCTCAGTCTAGTTCCAAGCTGGAGGATATGATGGCTCAGCTTCTTACTAGCTCCTCGAGTGTGAATCAGTTGGCTGAAAAACGCTACCAACAGAGCGAGGATCGTTTTCTTTCCCACGAGGGAGAAATGAGGAGTCACAAAGCCTCGATTCAAAATATCGAGAATCAGGTTGGTCAGCTGGCACAGATGATGTCTAAAAGGACCCCGGGTGGTCTTCCGGGCAATACAGAACCAAACCCGGGCGGACACAGAGATGTGAATGCTGTCATGACCAGGAGTGGAAAAACTACCGGACCCGTCATATCGGACTCATCACTGATCACTGGAGCGGTCCCGACTGACACACCGGACGAGGTGCAAGCCAGGCTACGCCCAGCAAGTACAGCATAAGTCCAGGAGCCGGTCAAAGATTACACTCCTCCAGTACCTTATCCAGGCAGGCTGAAGAAGCAGAAGAATGAAGAACAATACGGTAAGTTCCTTGAGTTGTTTAAGCAACTACACATTAATATACCGTTTGTTGAAGCCTTGGCCCAGATGCCAAAGTATGCGAAATTCCTTAAGGACATACTCTCGAATAAACAGAAGCTCGAGGATATTTCATGTGTGGTGATGAATGAAACTTGTTCTGCCGTTCTACAAAACCGTCTGCCCATGAAAATGGGAGATCCGGGTAGTTTTACGCTCCCGTGTTTGATTGGAAACATGTCTGTTAGCCATGCCTTGGCTAACTTGGGAGCGAGTATCAACCTTATACCATATAAGGTTTTTACTAAACTGGATCTGGGTGAGCCGTCACCTACTAGGATGAGCATTCGGTTGGCAGACCGTTCAATCAAGTATCCGCGTGGATTTGTGGAAAACATGCTTGTAAAAATAGATAAATTTGTTTTCCCCGTGGATTTTGTTATTCTAGACATGGATGAAGACTCAAGAGTGCCTTTAATACTTGGACGCCCTTTCCTCAATACTGCGAGGACGATTGTTGATGTGGCAGCTGGCCAAATCACGCTCCGAGTGAATGATGATCACGTGACATTCGATATCAAAAGATCGATGCAGCATCCGCAAAGTCACGATGGCATGTTTATTATGTCGACATTGTCGATGCATGTGTGTGCTCTCATTTTCAAGGTATTGTTGACGAGATTGATTCGGACACACGTCTGTCGTGTGGGGACCTGATTGGCATTACGCAGGAGGGCCACGATTTCGAGCAGCCAGTCTATCAGATTGGTGACGATGGTTCCCAGAGTCCGGAGAGATTTCTTGAAATTGTCCATGTAGAAGAAAAGAAAGAAAACCGTCGGTTGAAGATCCGCCATCTTTGGAGTTGAAAGAACTCCTACCACATCTCGAGTATGCATTTCTGGACGAGGAGCGTCGCTTACCGGTCATAATTTCGGCATCATTGGAAAAAGATGAGAAAAATCAGCTTCTCGAGGTTCTGAGACTTCATAAGAGAGCTATTGCGTGGAAAATCATGGATATCAAGGCATCAATCCTTCTTTCTGTACTCACAAGATTCTGATGGAAGACGAGTACAAACCGTGTGCACAGCATCAGAGGCGTTTAAATCCAAATATGCAGGACGTGGTGAAGAAGGAGGTGATTAAGTTGTTGGATGCCGGGATGATTTATCCTATATCCGACTCTGTATGGGTTAGTTCGGTGCAGGTTGTACCTAAGAAAGGTGGTATGACTGTAGTCTTAAATGATAGGAATGAGCTAATTCCTACCCGTACCGTCACTGGGTGGCGAGTTTGCATTGATTACCGCAAACTCAACGATGCTACTCGTAAGGATCACTTGCCGCTTCCATTCATCGATCAGATGTTAGAACGTCTGTCGGGGAAGTTGTATTACTGTTTCTTGGACGGGTTCTCTGGGTACTTCCAAATTCCTATCGCTCCTGAGGATCAGGAGAAGACTACCTTTACCTGCCCCTTCGGCACATTCGCCTACCGGCGGATGCCTTTTGGGTTGTGTAATGCACCAGCGACCTTCCAGAGATGCATGGTAGCTATTTTCCATGATATGATCGAGGATTCCATGGAGGTTTTTATGGATGACTTTTCGGTATTTGGGGATTCCTTCGATCATTGTTTGGAAAATTTGAGAAAGATGTTGAAGAGGTGCGAGGAGACGAATCTGGTGCTAAACTGGGAGAAATGCCACTTCATGGTGAAGGAGGGCATAGTTCTGGGACATAAGATTTCTCGTGCGGGTATGGAAGTCAATCCAGCTAATGTTGATGTTATTTCACGACTTCCGCCTCCCACCTCTGTGAGAGCGATACGGAGCTTTCTTGGTCATGCAGGGTTCTACAGGCGATTCATAAAGGACTTTTCAAAAATCGCTAGGCCTATGACCCGTTTGTTGGAGAAAGACGCTCCGTTCATATTTGGAGATGATTGCTTGAGGGGTTTTGACCTTCTCAAGCAAAAGTTGATTGAGGCCCCTATTTTAGTTGCACCGGACTGGAGTCTGCCGTTTGAAATTATGTGCGACGCGAGTGATTACGCTATAGGGGCCGTTTTAGGACAGAAGAAGGAAAAGCACTTTCACCCGATCTATTATGCGAGCAAGACTCTTCACGACGCTCAGGAGCACTACACCACGACCGAAAAAGAGCTCTTGGCAGTTGTTTTCGCATTTGATAAATTTAGATCGTATTTGGTGCTTCCAAAAACCGTTGTGTATACTGATCACGCAGCCATTAGATACCTCTTCAGCAAACAAGACGCTAAACCGCGTCTCATCAGATGGATCTTGTTGCTGCAAGAGTTTGATATCGAATCCAAGACAAAAAGGGTGCGTTGAATGTAGCGGCTGACCATCTATCTCGGTTAGAGCATGGAGACATCGAGGACTCGCGTTGGGATTCAATCAATGACAATTTCCCACACGAGTCTTTGATGGGTGTTGAGGTATGCGATGAGTCGCCTTGGTTCGCCGACTTTGCGAACTACCTTGCTTGTAGAATTCTGATTAAAGGGTTGACTCACCAACAAAAGAGGAAATTCTTTTCGGATCTCAAGCACTACATTTGGGATGACCCTTTCTTATTCAAGGTGGGTGCTGATCAGGTGATCAGAAGATGTGTATCAGGGAAAGAGGCGACCGATATTCTGCGCCATTGTCACGAGGGACCTACTAGAGGCCACCATGGAGCCAACTTCACCGCCAAGAAGGTGTTGGATTCCGGGTTTTATTGGCCGACTATTTTTCGTGACGCGCAGAGTTGGGTAAAAGCGTGCGATGCCTGTCAGAGGGCGACGAATATATCGGCACGCGACGAAATGCCCCAGAACTGGATACAAGTTTGTGAAGTCTTTGACATTTGGGGGGTTGACTTCATGGGACCGTTTCCCCCCTCACGAGGTAACAAGTACATCCTGGTCGCAGTTGACTATGTATCAAAGTGGGCGGAGGCACAGGCCTTACCCACAAATGACGCCAGGGTGGTCGTGAGATTCTTGAAAAGTTTGTTCGCCCGATTTGGCGCTCCGAAGGCGCTCATTAGTGACAGAGGGACTCACTTCTGTAATATTCAGCTTGAAAAAGCTTTGTCCCGTTACAGTGTGCATCACCGTTTGTCCACGCCCTATCATCCGCAGACGAGCGGGCAGGTGGAAGTCACTAACCGTGGGCTAAAGCGCATCCTTGAGCGGTCTGTTGGTGCAAACCACAAGGAGTGGTCGGACAAACTCGATGAGGCATTATGGGCATTCCGTATAGCTTATAAGACCCCTATTGGGACTACTCCCTTTAGGTTGGTATATGGAAAAGCATGCCATTTACCGGTAGAGTTGGAGCATAAGGGTATGTGGGCTTTGAAAACCGCGAATTTGGACCTGAAAACCGAAGGTGAAGCCCGGTTTCTCCAAATTCATGAGCTGGAGGAATTGCGACAATAAGCTTATGAGAGCTCCATCCTCTACAAAGAGCGCACGAAGAAATTTGACGACAAACGCTTGAAGGACCACAAAGAATTCCAAGCGGGTGATCTTGTTCTTCTTTATAATTCATGGCTGCGCTTATTTCCTGGGAAGCTTCATTCACGTTGGACAGGACCATACACAGTTAAGGAAGTATTTTCGTATGGTACTGTTGTAATAGAGAACGCAGATGGCGTTACATTCAAAGTAAATGGACATCGGTTGAAGTTGTACGTTGCCGGGCCGATAGAGTCGGCGGTGGAGGTAATTGAGCTCCAAACCCCGCACACATCATAAGTGTGGGGAGGAGAGAGTCTACGCTACTGACTCGCGGATCAAAAATGTAGCAAGAACGTATTTTGCGCTTTAGGGGTAGTATCGTCTTTTTAGGTGTTTTTCTTGTTCTAGCGTAATTTAGGTATGTTAGGTAGTTTCCGTTAGTTTGTATAATTTTCATACATGTCGGGCGAAGGTTCTATGTTGCAATATTGTTAAAACAGTTGGCGTGTTGAAAAAATGGCGAAAAATGGCCAAAACAGTTGCTGGAAATGGTTTCTGTAGAAAATTCTGATCTGCAGCTGTTGCACGACCATGCCACGAATCGCACGACCGTGCGTTTCCGAGCAGGCCGGCACGGTGAGTCGCACCCCCGGTGCATCTCCGAGAACAACTTGCAGGTTTGAAAAATGTAGGTGGCGCACGACCGTGCGAGAGGTAGGGGCAGTTTGGTCTTTTGCACATTATAAAAACCCCCCATCTGCTTATTTTCCCTTCATTCGCGAACCCTAACCATCTGCGGCCGTTCCAGAGCGATATCACTTCGAATCGCACGGTTTCTTCGCACGATTTCACACCCTACTTCGCACGGTATGTTCCTTCATGTAGATTATCTATTTCTTTGCTTTCTAGGGCAGATTCATCCGTTTCTTCAAGGATTTTTAGGGTTCTCTTCATAAATACAAACGAAACCCTAACCCTTGTTTGAATCGTACGTATCGTGAACACCCGGTTAGATTTCTAGTCCCTGTCAGTGTTGTAGAAATCGGCCTAGGCGGCCGATTAATCGCCGCCTAGGCGCTAGTCGGTAGTCCACTGACTAATTTTAACCTAGTCGGTCCAATTAATCGGTAATCGGTCAAAGTCGGTCGTAGGCGGTCGTAATCGGTGAAAATCGGTCCTAGGCGGTCAAAAATCGGATTAATCGGCCTATATTAATCGGTCAAAATCGGAAAAAATCGGATAAAATCGGTCCTAGGCGGCCCTAGGCGGTCAGAATTGGTCATAATCAGTCAAAATCGAACCATACTATCTGAAACTTGAAGTATTTATGTGAATTTTGAAGTATTATTTTTATATTATTGGGTATATATATATAATTTTGAAAAAATACATATAAAAATCCCATTCCGATTAATCCCTATTAATCCCTATTAATCCCTAGGCTCTACCTCACCGCCCGACTAGCGCCTAGCGCCTTCTACAACATTGGTCCCTGTTTGCCAAAAATTTGAAAATTTTCGGAAAAATCAGACTGTTCAGAGTCGGGGTTAGAAATCTGCAGAAAACGCTGTCACACGGTCGTTCCCTGGATGGAACGGTCCTGCCATTCCGGCTGTTCACGATGTTTGTTGTTGGTCTCAGTGATGCACGGTTGTGCCGTTGGTCGCACGCCGTGCAGATCCGACATTTGTTGACCATCTTAGCTTGTTCTCGGCGACGCACGACCGTGCGTCTCGTCGCACGTCCGTGCGACAGGCCCAGATCAGAATAACAGTTTCTTCATAATTGCGTGTTCTGCTGTTTTTGAGTGAAATTTTTCCTGTTCCCCGCTTTTCTAACGATATTCCTCATGCAGATGAATCACCCATTCTTGCAATTTAACCCCGATGATGAGCGAGAAGCTCTTTGTATCCCGAGACGTGACGCCTTGTGGAGAAGGCGAGGGCAATTCGGAGTCCCCCGGAGGCTGGATTGGGAGGTTATGAGGGAGCTAAATCAGTATGATAGACTTGATAACATGCTCACTATCCCACTCGCGCGCTTAGTATCTATCAGCCGACCCACCTATCTTGAGCCAACAATAGAGTTCTTCTCCACATATACCTACGAAAAACCAATTGCTCATAGAAGGCCAAAATTCCGCTACAAGGAGCGGATAACTTTCAGGTTGGGTGGACAATGGCACACTTGGTCAGTGGGTCGATTGGGTAGGAGGCTTGGAATTTATACAAGAGAAGAAATGGATTCCGAATTCTTCACGGAGCAGTTTACCTTTCCAACTGATGCAGCACGGGATTCGTTTTGGGCTGAAAATGCAATTGGTGACCCTTACAACCCGAGAATGTCTAAAGCTTCAAGATTGAAAGACCCGTTGGTTCGAGTGATGCATCATGTGTTTAGCCACACCATTTGCGGCCGCATGGACAGTTTAGGGAACTGTCCAACACCGGATTTGATTTTTCTATACGCGCTGGTTGATGGAGTACACATCAACCTAGCCGCAAGGATGGCTGAATACTTTGTGAAGAGCTCAGGGCGGACACCCAACAGTCAAATACACGGCGGTCAATATGTGACCGAAATCGCCTACAACTTAGGCTTGATGACTGATGAGGTACTTGCGACTCTCACTCATGTGACCGATGGTGTTTATGTTGATATTCGGTCATTGAAAGCAATGGGGTTGATTATTGAGTTGGATCGGTGGGATAGATTGAGGGGGCTAAACAATGAGGTCTGGGACCCGTTGCCCCCAGCTGAGGAGGAAAATGAGGTTGAAGAAATGGGGGAGCAGCATGATGAGCAACACATACCACATCCACCGACACCACCACATTCACCGCAGCACCATGGATACCACCACCAGGAGTGGCCCGAGGGCATCCCGCCTTACCCAGAGTTCTACCAACAGTTCCAACAGATGCAAATTAATCAGGAGCAGTGGTACCAAGAGATCAGGGCGAACCAGGACCACTTGTACCAGGGGGTGAGTGCTGGGTTCTCATACCTGTTCGGGGAGATGCATCATGCCTATCCCGACTACTTTCAGCATCCTCCGCAGTTCCCACCTTGGAACCCACCTGGTCATGGAGATGCGGGCCCGTCCTTCACGAGAGACGATGATGGTGATGACGAGTAGGAGTCGGTGGAGTGGGTAGTTTGTGATTTTATTTTTTCCGTACTTTGTTTATTTCGGGTGTTCATTTTGTTTGTTATGTTAAACACCCTCGGTTATGTACGCTTTATTTTTCAGACTCTTTACTTTAGTTTTTATGTTATGTCTTTGTTGGGATTTCTAGTATTTCTATTTATGTACATTATGGTTTATTTATGTTTATTCTGTTTCTGTTCTGTTTTGGTGTACATGTGACATACTTGAAGATCCGACATATCTTGGACTGGTGCACATGACAGATACAGCTTTGGAAGTCTTGTTTCATCCGACATATCTTGGACTGGAGCACATGACAGATACAGCTTTGGAAGTCTCGTTTTATCAGACATCATCTTGAGGGGAGTACTATTATCCTTTTCTCTATATTTCGGGTCTCGCATTGGGGACAATGCGAAGTTCAAGTGTGGGGAGGGGGTTAACTTTGTTAACTTTGTTTGTCCTCTAAAAAAAAATCAGAAAAATCATTCAAAAATACCTGTATTTTGTATATATTTTAGTAAATAAACCGGTTGGTTGTGTTTTAGAAAGCTTCGGACTTGATAAAAACTCGACAAGCAAAATATTTTTGAAAAAGGAAACCAGAAAGCGTGACAAACAAAGAAAGACTTGAATGATAGTTTTCACACTTTTACCCATTCCTTCCGTTACGTGAGCATATTTGAGCCTTGATATTGTTATATATTTGTTCATTTCGGATATAGGAGTGAGCCGGATGTTATGTGTAATTTAGAACTTGTCACTAGTATGCTTGGTAAGACCATGAACTTGCGGAATTGTGTAGAAGTGATAGAGGCACTTAGATTACCCCTTTTGTTGTTAGCCTTGTTCCTTGTGTTGTGTTTCCCGTATACCTTACATTACCTTTAGGATGAACCATGTCGAGCCTTCCCGTTTACCTTTGTTTACCCAATATAATCGCCCACTTAGCCAAATTTAGCCTTTTTTTTGTTTTAAACCTTTTAGTGTTGAAACTCGGTCAAAATAATCGTTTAACTAGCGTTTGTTTTAGTTTATTGTATAATATGTTTAAAAAAAAACAACAGAAAATAAAACACCCTAAAATAGGGTGAAGTTGACAAAAATCGAGCAATTTTGAATGCTTAAATGTTAAGATTTCGTTGATGAGCTCGATTGCGCAATAGTCGCCTTTTTAAGGCATTTGTTTGTATAGTTGTATTGTTTGTTGCTAGTTAAACGCTACTACCGAGTTTTAACCATTTTCGCCACTTTAAATATCCATTTCCATACCCTTCGCCCAAGCCTAACGTTACAACCCGTAAAGACCTCTTGATTTACACTTTTTCGCATGTTAGTTGGTGGAGACGAGATCTTATGACAAGCTTATGATATTACACATTTCATTGACGAGGCATTGAGTGTTTGCACGTACACATTTTATGTATGTTTCATAAATAAAACCGAGTGTGTGTGAACATTGTGAGTTGTGTGAAGATTAACATGTTGAGTCAATTAAATGTGAAGTCACGGCTTTTTGGTTGTCGCTATATATTTGCATATGCTTGTTGGGTATGAGTCTTTTGATGTTGTCTTTCGAAAAACCGGCTAACCGTTAATAGTTGTTTTCAATAAAATAGTGTGTAAATTATCGTTCTTGTTTGATTCTATCTTTTATTGCATTGCTTGCTAAGTGTGGGGAGATTTGATATTTGCTAATTTACACATATTTTAGTCACCCATTTTATCCCCATTTTATGCGTTTTCGGCCGTAAAACCGTCATTCGGATACTTAATTATGTATACTTTTGTTTACAGGCCTAAAACAGCATACCGGACAAGATGATAGTGAAAACGAGGACTTTCCGGACAAAACGACGAAGCTGCGAACATTCTGTTATAAAACTGACCTGGGCAAGTGGAACGGTCGTGCGGTCTGAGGAACGACCGTGCATCTCCGACATATCAAGACCAGCCCGGAAATGAACGAGGGTGCAACACGGTGTGCAAGGCAATCCCGGTAACGCACAGACGTGCCATATATTGCACCTCGTGCGGATCCGATGTTCAGCCAAACCCCGGTGATGAACGACCAGTGCATCAGTCCGTGCAACAAGATCCCGGAAACGCACGGTCGTGCCATATGAAGAACGGTCGTGCGAGACCGAAGACCGGTCAAGATCTGTGACGTCATGCAGTATGGTGCACCATACCTCCAATAATGCATAAAGTGCACGGTCGTGCAACAGGACGCACGACCGTGCGACATCGAAATTATATAAAAACTTGCAGAAACATTCTGCTCGTAATTCTGGACATTTTGGAAGCGATTTTGGCGATTTTCAGGCTCCGGAGGCTTCTGCTTTCACCCGGATTCAAGCCACATTGTGCCGATTAGCTTCGTTATCTTCCAGATTCTTAATCTTATGCTTGTTTATGGTTTGGTTTTCTAATCTTTCCATGATTTTGTTAATCTTTCTAGCATTTAGATTAATGTTTATGTATTATTGTAGCCTTTGGGCAAAAACACAACAATCCCTTGCTTGATTATAACCATTAGTATGTTAATCTTTGTTTGTAATGACATTTGGAAGTATTTTCTATGTTAATCTTTGATGATTAGTTTGCAACCTTGTTATTGATATTGATTTCTTGATTATAAGTAATTGTGTTGGATGATTGGTATTTGGTTAGTTAAGATAGTTGAAAAATGAAGCTTAATTAATCTTGTATTAGTAAACTTTAAACTTGGTTAACTAGTTTAGCTTGGTTAAAATGTGTGCACCATGATACTAGAAATGGTTAGTGCTTTAATAAAATGTAATTATTGTTAATCAAAAAAGCTTACCGTCGCGTAAGGACCTTAACGGGTTAAATGGTGTCGTTATAAATTCTTGCCATGATTTGTTAGCTTAGTTAGTAGTTTAGGCCAAAATTGCTATCTTGGTGAATTTATGTGCAAGATTTGTAAAATGAACTCGGTTGTGATTTAATCTAGTTTATGCTTTTCTCGGTGGTTGCATTGTGTTTATCGGTGTTGCTTTCCTTGTTTAAGTGAGGTTAGAAAACTCCTAACGGATGACTAACTTATTTTTAAGAGATTTTCATAGACATTTATCAATTGCACGTTAAATAACAATTTTAGGTGGTTAAAATGTGTTTATCATTTTAGCTTTCCGAATGATTGTCATGTTAGGATTCCCGAAAGGGATACTAATTGTCTTAAAATGGAAAATTGACCGAATGCTTCTAGTGCCAAAACCGACTTAGTTGACATGCTTTGGTTGTGTATTAAGCAAGGCTATTTATCTATTTTCAAATTTGAAATCTACTATGTTTTATAAGTATTTGTTTATGCTTACTTTAGTTTATTAAAAATCACAAAACTTATGTTTTTACCGGTAGTTTAGTTACAAAGGTCTAGTATTATTTCTCCGCCCATTTCCTTGGATCGATACTTGGTTCTTACCGATACTTTACTACATATATGACGGGGTACACTTGCCTCTTTCGTGTGTGTTTTGATGTAAAAGTAATAATCACTTTTATAAATTTAAAACCAAATCGTGTGTAATTTCGTTGTAAAAATATGTGTAGTCGCGCACACGTCAGTATGCCCGATGGATATTACTTCGAAGTCCACTGTGCTCGTTGGTTTCAGTGGAGAAGCTAGGAATACCGTAGGAGAGATAAAGTTACCCGTGTATGTTGAAGGGGTCAACTCAATGCAGCGCTTTTGTGTCATGGACTCTTTATCCTGCTATAATATTATATTAGGTAGGCCTTGGATCCATGATATGAAAGCTGTTCCGTCAACTTACCATCAAATGCATCAAGATCCCTATCCCTTGGGGAGTTGTCAAGGTGGAAAGTGATCAACAGGAAGCAAAGGAGTGTTACTCTTCTTCAATGAAATCCTCAACAAAGCCTAGTGCAGCATAACAATTAAAGATGCGAGGCAGGATATCACGGAGGCTTCAGAACAGGATGTGAAGAGAGTTATCCTGGATGAGGATAACCCAGATATCTCGGTGCTCGTAGGAAGCAATATCCCTCAGGATATTGAAAACCAATTGACTAACTTTTTGAAATGCAGGATGTCAACATTCACGTGGAAACACGAGGATATGACAGGAATTTCCAAGGATATTATAACTCACAAGCTTGGAATTGATAGGTCTTTCAAGCCTGTCCAGCAGAAATGAAGGAAATTTGCTCCAGAACGCAACACTATCATTCAGGAGGAAGTTGAAAGACTATTAAAGAGCAAGATGATCAGGGAAGTGAAGTTTCCTAAATGGCTGGCAAACGTAGTTATGGTGCAAAAGAAAAACGGGAAATGGAAAGTCTGTGTAGATTACACAGACTTGAACAAAG
The DNA here is from genome assembly GCA_030545235.1 of Helianthus tuberosus. NCBI lineage: Eukaryota > Viridiplantae > Streptophyta > Magnoliopsida > Asterales > Asteraceae > Helianthus > Helianthus tuberosus. The sequence goes on along the minus strand of JARYGA010053121.1, from coordinate 7,686 downwards.
CTTGTCCCAAAGACCCGTTTCCTCTACCTCATATCGATTCAATGGTAGATGCTACTGCTGGTCATGAGATGCTAACCTACATGGATGCCTCCTCAGGATTCCAACAGATCCAAATGGAACCCTCGAATCACGAGGATACTGCTTTCATGACACCAACAGGTATTTATTGTTATACTGATGTGCCTTTTGGTTTGAAAAATGCAGGTGCAACATACCAGAGATTGGTAAACATGATGTTTAAAGACAAACTGGGGGACACCATGGAGGTGTACATCGATGATATGGTAGTAAAATCCAAGAAGGCTGAGGATCACCTCCAGGATATTAAGGGAGCATTTGATATCCTGGATCAGTACAACATGAAATCAAATCCTGCTAAATGCCATTTTGGAGTGGGGGCAGGAAAGTTTCTAGGATACATGGTGACGAAAAGGGGGATAGAGGCAAGCCCGGAGCAGATTAAAGCTATCCTGGATATCAAGTCACCTTCAAATATGAAAGATGTTCAACGATTAACAGGGCGAGTAGCAGCATTAAACAGATTCATCTCAAGATCCTCGGAAAAATGCAAGGAATTTTATGATATCCTGAAGAAGAATAAGAAATTCGAATGGGGAGAGAAGCATGAGGCAGCCTTGCAGGATTTGAAGCAGTATCTTTCAACCGCACCTCTATTGATGAAGCCTGAGGATGGTGAACCATTATGTCACACCCCGATATTTCCACGTATTACCGGTGGGGAGTATCGTGACGTAGTTGATATCATCATAGTCAAACAACACAATATATAAATGCACAGCGGAAGCAAAGATAGAATCATTTCAACTTTAATGAATTGTAATATTAAATATCACGAAATAGTTGAAATAGATCCACAGGCGGATCAAAATAAAAAGGAGATATTGTTCAACAGTTTTATTGACATCCAAGCTTGCGAGACTTATTGTGGACGCTAGGAGAAAGCCAGCCTAGTTCGAGTAGTACCTGCACTTAACCTTTTTGGGAAAATACGTCAGTTTACACTGGTAAATACAATTTAACTGGCTCATTTTGAAAAGTTTAATAAAATTGATTTGAAGGCACGTGGCACAAAACTTTTTTTAACTTGGGATAATTATTTGAATATAATCTTGTAAAAGAATTACATGTTTCTTATGCGTTCAGTAGCCCGGCTTGTACCGGGTTAAAGATCAATAGGCACACCACATTATTTATTTTGGCACTGACGGGTGTACGCCTACACCCCGTGCTTAGGTCGTGGCCATTTCGTAAAATGATGCCAAGGATATCCGGGACATGGTCATTAACCCCCCAAAGGCTTTAAGCAAACAAAACATTTCTAAATGGAGCATATCAATGGTTTAACCTCTATTCGATTAAAGATTCAATGCCCGACCAAGCGGTATTTTATATACCATACCCCAAGTCCGTATAGGGAAAATAAGTTAAAAGTATTTACCTTTGCAAGTATAAATCACAAATAGCAAGTGCGTGTAGCTTTTACTGGGTCTCCTATTCTGGAACAAAGGTTTATAATAACCTATTAGATTTCTAACGGGTCTTTAATTAAGCTTAAGCTTAGACCGGATAGTTTTAAAGGAAGATACGATTCGAACGCATGAATAAGCGAAGACCGGAATAGAATGTGATTTAGACCCGAAAAGTTTGAGGACTTGTATAATATGGGTAAACTAAACACATTCTAGATTTTGAGACAAAAATGATAAGGTTTGACCCGTTTCGGCTAATATATGCAAACTAGTTACATAAGCCGATCCGAACGCGAAAAGTGCGTAACGAGTAACCAAAAGAGTCCTATGCAAGCTTCCTAAGTTAATATGCCTTAAATATGTTGAGACATCAGTAAGATATCTCCTATTATGCCCGAAATGGATTTAAACTCAAACTATACCTCGTAAATATACTGAGTTACAGGTCTGATTTATTTAGTAAATATACTCAATTTAATAAGCTATAATAGTAGGGTACTAGATATATGTGAAATTTATCATTTAAAACCAAACTATGCACCTTAGGGGCATTTTAGATAGGCTATATGCTAATTACGCCGTTTATTTAATAAAAAGCTTTCTAATTACGCTAATGAGCATAACTCTTAATTTAGACCTCAAACTGATGTCAAATTTTAGGTGCAAGTTTATAAATCAGTAACTAAGGTTTCTACTCTTTTACTTTTTCAAAAATCACGTTTTATGGTCAAAAGGGCATAATAGTCAACATTTAAGCACTTAGTGGAAACATGCATATGAACCGGATAACTATTGAACCAAGTTGTATAATCACAGAGGGTTATACTAACATGAGACCTGGTCCAAATAAAGCTCTAAGGCAATTCTAAACTATGCTCAAATGGGTCAGAACTGAAAGTCAAAGCAGAAGTCAAACTATGCGACTTTCGGTCCCGAACCAAGCCTAAACTGAAAATTGTCGGGTTGAACATGTTTAGACATGTTCTTACATTAATTACCAAGTTATATTAATGATAAAACATGTTACATGGATCCTACATTGCTAATTATGAATTAATTTGAAAATAAGTATTCTGTTGACTTTTTAAAGTTAGCTTTGACCCGACAATTGACCTAGTTAGAGTGGGAATCAGAGAGTACCCTTTTAAGGGTTTATTACCCACATAAATACCTACTTATAGGTACTTTTAATTCGAGATTTGACTGAACAAATTTTAATTAATCTCGAAGTCAAACTTTAATTACGACGGTTTGACTTTTAGCTAATTAACTAAGCTAAACTGAATTAGGATGGGTTAAGGACACTTACAAAGGTCCTATGCACGATTAGGGATCACTAGGAAGTTGGTTGCTGATCAGAGGAGCTCCAGAAGTGAACTTGTGAAGGTTTGCAAATGAATGGCACAATGTTGCAAACTAGAGAGCTCCTTATATATTGAATTTGATCTCACAAGATGATGCCAAGCAACTCTACCAATGTTTCCAGATCAAGACAACTGTCCCTAGTGCATGAAAAACCAGTGGAGGAGTCCCTGGTATGTAAAAACAAGGTTTTAAGGCGGTGCAACAAGCTGGATAGACACCTGCAGGTGTTTTCTGTCACTGTGCTACTGACACGGGCCGCGTAAGCCCTGGTGATATCTTACGCGGGCCGCCTGGCCTCTCATAACCAGCCAAACAAGTTTCAGCTAATTACATTTCGGCCCCTAGTCCTTTTAAACGTGGTTTTAAGTTCCAAATTTGCATTTTTGACCCTCTAACTTAACTTTTAAGGGCTCCAAGACATATACAAACATCGTTAAGTCCTTGGTTAACTTTGTGATCACCCGTAAGGCCTTAAATTTCAACGTTGAGGCTTTTAACCCCTCGTATACGAATATTGTCATAACTTTATCATACGATAACGAAACTTGGTGAAATTTTTATCACATATTCTAGTGAGTATAATTTATCATTACAAAGCTTCGGGTTTGCTAAAAGGTCACTCAGAGGTATACTTTAAACATGTTGACACATTTAACCCCTGTAGTTTGTAATTCCTCACTTTCTTTCACGATTAGGTTCGTATGATCCATGATTTATTCATTTAAGGATATAAACATCATGTGGGGCTATTGTAAAGTATAATTATCCATTGTTGACATTTTGAACCCTTATATTCACATACTTTTCTTGTTTGTCAACTTTAGTCCCTCTAGAGTATTCTTTCACACGTTCAAAGCTTATGACACGTGTCAATACATTATTGGACATGAATTTTCGAGGTGTTACACATTATCTCTGTATCTTGCAGTATCAGGGAATGCAGTAAGTGTCATCCTTGTAAAGGATCATGAAGGTCAGCAGTATCCTGTTTATTATGTTAGTAAAAGTTTATTAGATGCTGAAACTAGATACTCTCATTTAGAGAAATTGATATTAGCCCTAGTTATGGCGTCAACAAAACTTAGACATTATTTTGAAACACATAGGATTCATGTTAAAACCAACTATCCTGTAAAAAATGTGCTTAGGAAACCAGAGATGTCAGGTAGGATGGCTAAGTGGTCAGTAAAATTAAGTGCATATGATCTAGTGTATGAACCTAGAAATGCCATAAAGTCTCAGGCTTTAGCTGACTTTGTGGCTGATTTCAGTAGTGATATTCAAAGAGAAGTAGACCTAGAAGTACAACAGCTAGGAGAAAACTTAGAATCCTGGACATTGTATACTGATGGCGCATCTAATGTAAGAGGTGTAGGTTTGGGTATACTACTAAAATCGCCACAGGGGGACATATTACCCCAGGCTATTAGATGTGAGTTTCCTGCCACTAATAATGAAGCAGAATATGAAGCTTTAATTGCAGGATTAGAATTAGCTAAGAGCATGAATATCAAAGGTTTACAAGTAGTTGTTGATTCCTTGTTAATTACTAATCATTTTAATGGGACCTATGCAGTTAAAGGGGAGAAATTAATCGAGTATCTCGAAATTCCCAAAAAATTAGCTGGATATTTTGATATATTTACGCTTGAACAGGTACCAAGAGAGGATAATGCTGAAGCTGATGCCTTGGCAAATCTAGGATCATCAGTCAGGATACCGGAAGGGACCCGAATACCAATATTACATATCCTGTATCCTGTGACAAATCCTCAGGATAAGGAAGTAGTAAGTGTTCAGGATCCTGATCATGAGTATCCTGAGGAGGATCCTAAGTCTTGGACGGATCCAATCATAAGATATCTCGAGGAAGGGCACATCCCGAAGGATGAAAATCCTAAGGCCTTTAGAATTAAGGTATCACGATTCACTATTATAAATAATGTTTTGTATAAGAAATCTCTTGCAGGACCATATCTGAGGTGCTTGGAGGATCCCGAAACTAAAGAAGTGCTTCAGGATATACACGAAGGGGATTGTGGTAACCATACTGGGGGCAAGTCGTTATTCTCAAAGGTATTAAGAACAGGATACTATTGGCCGACGATGAGAAAAGATGCTGTAGAATATGCTCGGAGATGTGATGCGTGTCAAAGACACAGTAATATATTACATCAACCTGCTGAACCACTTTATCATATCGCTTCCCCTTGGCCATTCATAAAATGGGGAATGGATATAGTAGGAAAATTGCCAAAGGCTCTAGAAGGAAAGGTCTTCATGCTGGCAATGACTGATTATTTCTCTAAGTGGGTTGAAGCTGAAGCGTTTGTTCAAGTTAGAGATCAAGAAGTAGTATCCTTCATAAAGAGGAATATCCTGACCATGTTTGGAGTACCAGCCGAGATAATTTGTGACAATGGATCTCAGTTTATAAGTAAGAGGACTACTGACTTTTGCAAGAGTTGGGGAATCAAAATGATCACATCCACACTGGTACATCCTCAAGCAAATGGACAAGCAGAATCCTCAAACAAGATAATTATCAACAATTTGAAGAAAAGGCTTGGAGCTAAGAAGGGAAGATGGGCAGAAGAATTACCCTTTGTTTTATGGGCTGATAGAACAACGGTGAAAAGTGCAACTGGCCAAACCCCGTTTTCCTTGGTATTTGGAGCAGAAGCGGTGATCCCGACTGAAATGGTGATACCTACGGCAAGATCCGATCTCCGGGATCCTGAGAAGAATCCTGAAGCCCTATGCTAGGAATTGGATACTATTGATGAGACAAGAGACACAGCAAGGCTAAGGATGGCAGCATATCAACAGAGGATATCTAAAGCATATAACAAGAATATAAGAACTAGAAGGTTCCAGGTTGGAGATTGGGTATTGAGAAAGGCTTTTCAGAATACTACTAATCCTGCTGATGGAAAGTTGGCTCCGAAGTGGGAAGGACCCTATGAGATTGCATCAGAATCAGGAAAATGGGCATATCGACTTAAGAATATGGAGGGGGATATGCTATCGAGATCCTGGAATTCTATACATCTAAAGCTCTATTTCAAGTGAGTTTGGAATTTAAATTCTAACTTAGAATGGTATGGATTCTATCTCTTTTAATATGTTTTGATATTGTTTATTCTTTTGAACCCAATACTGACTTAAGCATCAGAGGGGTGCTAACCAGGCTAACACCCACCTTAGTTTACGATTGTTTTCCAGTATATGCTTCGGGATATAGCTCCAGGATACACACTCAGGATACTTTGAAAGATTAGAGGATTGGCCCCCTCTCTCACGTTTAAGGGATACTGATCCCTTCACCGGTTTAAAGGTATTCACCTTTCTCTCGAATTGGGTTTAAACACCCCGCCTGGAGCGCAAGTTATCCAGGGATAGTTCAAGATAGCGGGACCAGTTCATGTAAAAGTGGCTGACAATTTCGTTATTGTTGGCTATATCCTGGATCCTAAAGGTATATGAGGATTGATTACCCTCTCTCACGGAAGGGTATTTTCATACTCTCTAAGGTTTAAAGGTTATCACCTTTCTAAGACTTGGAGTTTATACACTCCCGCCTGTAGCGCATGAAAATTTGGGATTTTCCCCAGGATACTTATGGGTTTATTCCCAGGATGCTAAGGATTTATCTCCAGTACATTTTAGGGTTTACCCCCTATAACACGAGAACTGTTCAAACAGTTGGAACTGATGCTCAGAAAATTTCTAAGTGTTCAAAGACTTTATGCACAGGGGACATTCCTTCTGAGACGATTGTGTAAAGCTCAAAGGATCAAATTTGGTCCTAGTGTATTAAGTATCTCGGACTGGGGACATCTTACTGAAAAAAATTGCAAAAGGATTGGAGCTCGAAAATAGGGTTACACTCTATTCCTGGTATGATATTTCCTTTGTAAACCATATATAAGTCATTTGAACTTTTGAAACTATGTTTGAAGAAGGCTTAAATATCCTGATGAGGATATATTCTTAGGGTATATTCTCAAAATGTGTTTTCGGAGTATGTTTCAGGATATTTTGTCGGAATATCTGGGATATAATACTTGGGTTGAAAACTAAAACTCTAGTCAAACAAGTATTATTAAAACAAATTTTGTGAAATAAACTGTCCTTTTTGTTTAAAAACTTTATCTAAATTGTTTGAATTTTGAAAAACCCTATTAGACGAAAGTCTTTGTAAGACATCGCCGGGTATACTGATCAGGATATATTCAAAAATACTGATCAGCAATACATAACAATAAATTGAAAGGCAACAGCAAATAAGTCAAAAGGAGGTTATGTTATTAACATGTCAAAAGTTGTGCTTTTGGTTTCACCTCAAACCGAGGCCCATCCACCAAAAGCCCGATTAGTTCCTTACCATATTTACACAACAGTTGAAGGTTTCATCTCAAACCGAGACCCATCCGCCTCCAACCGTTGTATTGTTCAAAACAGATTATACTAATTGATGACCAAGGGCTTCATCCTGAAACTCAGGACCCATCCACCTTTGGTCATCATATTGTCTAAGTGCAGGAAAGTAAATTATTTTAAAGACAAGAAAAGTAAATTGTTCAGACGACCACAACCATCAAATCTAAAAAAGTGGGCTCCGGCCTTGGCACATACATCCATCATCGCCCACTTCGCTGCCTCTAAGGGGCAGCTCCTTCTTCCATCATGACCTCGTCAGCAGCATCCTTCTCAGCATTCCCTCCGGCATTCTTCCCAGCATCCCTCGGAGCATCGGCATCATCCACCTTCTCGGGCACCTCAGCAGGCTCTTCCGCCGTGGGCTTCACAGGGGGCTCCACAGGATTAC